>JAUNZO010003112.1:0-184955 GCA_031894775.1 Chloris gayana
GACTTCCCTTCCGGGAATCGTGCGCGGACGCTAACGGAAGAGCACAACATTAATGGGCCCGGCACACGTTGTAAAATTAGAAATAATAGTTTAGTTTTGGAAAAGGGATCCTAGTCGGTTAGGAAATCGGCCCGAAGAGGGTCCGAATAGGATTCTTTTTGCCGAGTATAAATACATACTCGGATGTAACACGTAAACTCGATTCACATCCAATACAACTTTCGGCGCATCGCCAAACCCTAATTTTCTGTCAAGTCTTTACTGTTTTCGCGCGGGATCTTCGGGGCTCCGGTCGACGATACGTTGGCTTGACAAGGTAATTATGTTGTCTAATTCTCGGCGCATTGTTCGTAATTAGATAGCTTAATTGCTAGTTATCCGGCGACCAGATCTGTTTTCGATCGGCGTAGTGAGTATCGGCCGGGATGAGTCAAGTTGACCTGGTCCGGGCTCGTGGTGGAGGTAGTTTGACTTGTCCTGCCTCCCCGTTCCAGCCTTTGCTCACGGCGCCGATTGGCTCGGATCTGGTCGTTCGAGTCACGATAGCTGCTATGAGAAATTTTCTATACCTTGGCCGATTCGATCGTGCAGATTCAGTTGACGTGTCCCGTGTCTCGCCTTTGCGATAGTTGACTTGTCCTAGGCGCATGCAGCCGATTAGCTAGGGTGTAGACTTACTTTCATAGTTAAGACGTTTATGATTGTGCTTGTCCTGAATCGGCCGGGCGTGCGCGGCCGTTAGACCTGGTCCAGCCGCGTGCCATCGCTTGACTTGTCCCGTTGGAGCGACCGGTCGATTTGGGATCCGTGTGGTTGTATTTGTCTTACTCGTTCTTTCGGAGTGTTTAGCCGATTGCCTATCACGTTCATTAAGCTGTTTTATGTTTAATTAATGCTAAACCTGTTAAAGCTGCTTTTGAACCCGAGTTATCGAGTATGATCTTATTGATCATCATTATACCTTTGGACAGATCTAAATAATTCACTAATATAATCAATGGCAGAATCGGCCGCATATCCGATCGGCCGATTCACGGATCTGATTGATGATTAAACTATCCTCTTGCTACCTAACTAATTACATCCTATTAATAGTTGCTCTGTTTACATTGTACTCGATAACATATCCATATAAAGTCTTAATGATTTGGTCGTCTACCGACGAAATCGGCTGCTAGTCACCGATCGCATGTTATAGCATCGGCCGATTTCGTATCGTTTGTACCACGGTTCGTTTGCCTAACATTTAATACATAAATGGATGGGCCGTGCTGTTCTCTCGTTCATGGCCGATTTTGTCTATCTTATGCCGTGATCGGCCATGGCTGCACATCGGTCTATCCGGGCCGATGACTTGGAATTTTACACTCTTTTATCGTCTTTGTTGGTTTGCAGGAAAACCATCCGGCACGCACCAGCGCACACGAACATCGGCGAGTTGAACCGGTCCGTTGGGAGCACAGGATTCTGCGTCAGCCTGGAATTTCGGTGGACTCTCCGGACGACGGTGTGTCGGCGACTTTTGACGTCAACACACTTTTTGGCACGCCCAGTGGGACAAAAGCAACCAAGATCAAGATGTCGTACATGCAGGCAGTCGGGGAGGACGGAACACCAATGGTCGATGCCGAGAATCGGCCGATTTTCGTTCCAGTCCCTCTCAGGACGGATGGCAAAGGCCATGGGGAAGTTTCTGATGACAACACACTTTCGGCCTGGGGGAAGATGACGACAGAACAAAAACTGCAGTATCGGGAATACTTGGCCGAAGCAATGAAAAAGTACTTTCAAGCCCCGACAGCTGACACGTGGCGGAGTGGCCACAAAAGGAGACTTCCCTCGATTCTCGCATCCGGAAGAACTAGACCAAATCAAAGCCCGAGAGATTGCCGGATGCCAACCAACTCGGTGATATGGTCAACTCGTCCGTTCATCATGCCCTAATCAATCAATCGGGCGTGTTGACCAACACCATCGGGAATTTGATCAAGGACACAATTGATGGTAGGCTGTTCACCGAAGGGTATTCTGGACCTGCATACACTCAGCCTTTCGGCACTCCCGTACGGTCGAATCAGGGAATTAGCCTCCGGAGTACCATACCGCAGGAAGGGTTTCAGCCCCGTACGGCATGCCACCTCACCTATGGCCTGGCAAGGACAATGCAAATGCAAGTACCAAGTGCAACCCAGCCAGGCAAAGAGGATGACGGTGGCCCCAAGAAGTCGGTAACGGAAGAAGGCAACAGACAAGATGTACAACAGCCGACTTCGAGTTGGGGGCAGCAACCAATGTGGCAGCGGTCCCACAGATGGCACAAGCAACCCAATTTCTTCTACGTACCAAATATCGGCCCGAGTGGAATTGAAAACTCACCTACTATAGTACGGCCGATATCTCGGTATTCCACAGCCAACTGCCGGGGGACAGGGATTCATGATCGGACGGCCGATCCAATCGGCCATGAATTATGGAATCGCTCCGCGTACATTATTCCCGGCTACTAGCACTGGGATTTCCGGGAACGGTCAGTTGATACACCCAACTGGGGGACAACCCAATACAGCTTATATGACGGGGACCGGATCAGCAACTCGCTGGACCCAATGATATGAATAGCCTCATGGCTAAAATCGCCGATATGATGAGAGATCAATTCGGTTTGAAGCCTAAGGAGAAGAGTGCATTATATCGGCGACCTTACCCCGACTGGATGGATTCCGTAGCTTTACCCAATAAATATAAAATTCCTGAGTTTTCCAAATTTTCCGGGCAAGATAATACATCGACTATGGAGCACATCAGCCGATATGACGCACAGCTGGGTGAGGCGTCTACTCAGGAGGCTTTGCGGGTCAGGTTATTCCCACCGTCATTGTCCGGATCGGCCTTTTCATGGTTTGCTTCGCTGTCGCCTGGTTCTATTCAAAGTTGGGCCGATCTCGGAGAAAAGGTTTCACTCGTACTTTTTACGGGCATCACCGAGCTTAGTTTGTCCGATTTAATGGCAGTAAAACAGAAAACCGGGGAATCGTAGCTGATTATATACGAGGTTCAGGACTCGAGGGGACGATGCTACAACCTGAACCCGACAGAGCAACAGCTTGGCCGAAATTGCTTATGCGGGGTTATTCTCCAACATCAAAGAAAAGTTTACCCCACATGAGTTTGATGGGCCGGCACAGCTAACACGAAGGGCAGTTGGCCAGGAAGAGAATCTCCAGCTCACCAGGAATCGGCGGTATCGGGTAGCTTATGCTGATTTCGACAAGTGAAGGTGATGAGGAGGAGTTAATGCAGTTGAATGGACTAATAACAAACGGCCGATATTCTCTCCGCATGTGAATCCCAAGGAGAGAAAATATGATTTTGATTTATCCAAGGCCGATGAGATATTTGATCAGCTCATCGCGGGAAAAGAAAATCCAGCTTTCCCCTCATCACAAGATTCCTACGCCGGAGGAGTTGAAGAAAATGGCTAAATGGTGCAAGTGGCATGGGAATTCACATCATAACACCGTTGATTGTTATGCTATGAGGGATGAGATCCAGAAGGCAGTTGACGAGTGGGATATTGCGAGCAGCTGATGTGAAGAAGAAGATGAAAGTTGATGGGCATCCTTTCCCTGCTAATACGATGTGCATCAATACTATCGGCGGTGGATCGGCTGGTTTCATACGCCGATATGAGAAGAAGAGGGAAAGGGAAGAAAGAGACCAGATGGCACATGAACAGGAATTTATTGGTCAAAATCAGCAAGTACAGGCAAGGTGTAGTCCGCCGAGAAGATTTTGACCCACACCGGGATTGTCCTTTCTTTCGAGCATCGTTGGGACCGAAACATGAAGCTTCCATCTATCGAGAACCGTCCGGAGTGTGCTGGCCGGGAAGAGTATCGTGATGTCGGGTCGTCAAGTTACCAAGGACGGCCGATTGATCGCAACTATGACTCTCAACAATCGGCCCCCGTAAGAGCAGTCGGCTACGATCACGGATACGAGGAACAAAGATACGTAGTGCCAAGGAGAACCTCTCGTCCACGATCGGCTGGGGCCAATCGATGATGAAGAAGAGTTCGATTACCAATACCATGAAGACTCGAGAGGTGATCGGACCGAGAGCGAGGGTCGGTGGTGCCCCGCTGGTTTGTTCAAGCAAAACCCAAAAGAGGAGGCTTCAAAGAATGCGTTGTCGGGAAATCAAGGGTAGACGGCATTACAGTAGATGACCAAGATGATAAGCCAAAGCCCAAGAAGCAATGGAGGCCGAAAGTGCAGTCTCAGGTGGTCCAGGCTGAAGCCACGGTGAATATGATGTCATTGATGCCCAGGATTGTCGGATCGGACGATGAAAATTCGGCTGAAGAAGAACCAGCTTGGGGAGACTTCGGAGATTCTCGTGGACACCGGAATCAGCGGTGTTTGATAAACCGGTCAACTCTGATCATTTGCATCTCAAGGCATTATACATTAGCGGCTATGTCAATGGGTCGCCGATGAGGAAAATGTTGGTCGACGGAGGAGCAGCGGTTAATGTCATGCCAATTACTACATACCGCAAACTCGGGAAGACGCCGGAAGAAATGATGAGGGCCAATCCGACGCTCAAGGATTACAGTGGGAGAAGCCAAGATGTGCGTGGGGCCGCAATAATGGAGATCACCGTGGGCAGCAAAACCATACCCACCACTTTTTTCATCATCGACGGGAAAGGTGCGTACACCACTTTATTGGGGAGAGACCGGATTCATGCCAATTGTTGCATCCCATCAACTATGCACCAGTGTTTGATTCAATGGGTCGGCAACAAGGTCGAAATCGTGCGGGCCGATAAGTCTCGTAACCGTTGCAATCGCCGATTTCGAGTTTGCCGGTCTAGAGAACTTGCCTTGTTTATCGGGCACGTATTGGGATGCGGAAGCCATAAACATCACGGATGACGGAGTTATTGTGACCGGGGGTCGGTACCCCCGGCTGCTCCGATGGGCCCCACAGGAGAATTGACGGACAATCGGCCGATCGGTATACACACCGAAGACATGGTAGGTCGGCCGATTGACGAAACAGAAGACGGGAAATTAGGCCACGGTTTTGTGTCGGCCGACGAGTTAGAAGAAGTAGATATAGGGGATGGAGACAAACCTCGGCCGACATATGTTAGCAAGAAATTGTGTAAGGAAGTAAGAGATGAATTAGTGGCCTTATTGAAAGAATTTAAAGATTGTTTTGCTTGGGATTATAGCGAGATGCCTGGACTCAGCCGATCGATTGTTGAACATCGGTTGCCCACTAAACCCGGATATCGACCATATAAGCAGGGGGCTCGGAAGATTGACCCTAGGTATTATGAAGCCGTCAAAGAAGAGATTATTAGATTGTATGAAGCCGGCTTCATCGGACCATGCCGATATGCGGAATGGGTTTCTAGTATTGTACCGGTGGAGAAGAAAAATGGAAAGATGCGGGTCTGCATTGACTTCAGAAATTTGAATAAGGCAACTCCGAAAGATGAGTATCCAATGCCAAACGCCGATTTGTTGGTTGATGCAGCCGCCGGCAACAAAATTTTGAGCTTTATGGATGGAAATGCTGGGTATAATCAGATTTTTATGGCCGAGGAGGATATATCGAAGACGGCATTCGGATGCCCCGGAGCGTTGGGACTGTATGAGTGGGTTGTCATGACCTTCGGACTAAAAAATGCTGGTGCTACATATCGAGAGGGCCATGAATTTTATATATCATGATTTGATCGGTCGATTGGTGGAAATTTACATTGATGATGTCATGGTGAAATCAAGATCGGTTGGGAGTCATGTGGCTGATCTCGGAGAAGTGTTGAAGAGGACAAGACAATACGGCCTAAAGATGAACCCGCTCAAGTGTGCGTTTGGCGTCTCAGCTGGACAATTTCTCGGGGTTTATTGTGCATGAAAAGGGAATTGAAGTCGGCCCTAAGAGTATTGATTCTATCGGAAAGTTGGAACCGCCGACGAACAAGACGAAGCTCCGAGTCCCTGATCGGCAAGATTAATTTTATCGAGCGATTTATCTCAAACTTGTCCGGCCGACTTGATGTGTTTACGCCATTGTTGAAGCTCAAGGCCAATCAAGAGTTTCGGTGGGAGCCGATCCATCAAAAGGCTTTAGAAGATATCAAGAAGTATTTGGTGTCCCCACCGGTAATGGTTCCGCCAAAGTCGGGCACGCCCTTTAAGTTATATTTATCGGCCGATGACAGGTGCATCGGCTCAGCATTGACTCAAGAACAGGAGGGAAAAGAGCGAGTCATATTTTATCTCAGCCGCAAACCGATTGATGCAGAAACACGGTATCCGGAAGTCGAAAGGTTATGTCTCTGTCTCGTATTTTTCATGCACAAAATTAAGGCATTATCTCGTTGGCGGAAGAGTGTACTCGTCGTTTGCCAGGCCGATGTCGTAAAGTATATGCTATCGGCTCCGGTCCCCAAAGGCCGGTTGGGCAAATGGATGTTGGCAATTGCGGAGTTTGATTTAGGCTATGAATCGGCCAAAGCAGTAAAAGCACAAGTATTGGCTGATCTAGTAGTGCAGCACGGTGAACACTCGGCCAGGTATGTTGAACCGGTGCCATGGACGGTGTTCTTTGATGGTTCGATTTGCAAGGAAGGAAGTGGAATCGGCTTGGTTGTTGTGTCGCCTCGGGGGCAGTACGTGGATACTCTATTACAGTAGAGGCGTACACCAACAACCAAATCGAATATGAGGCGGTGTTAAAAGGATTGGAATTACTCATCGATGCCGGGGCTGATTTTGTGGAAATTTTCGGAGATTCCTTGTTGATTGTGAGTCAGTCGGCCGATGAGTATGAGTGTAAAGATGAAATATTGTTGCAATATCATGGAAAGTGTCAGAAGTTAATGAAAAGGTTCAAGTGTGTTAAAGTCAGCCATATACCAAGAGAGCAGAATTTTGAAGCAAATAACTTGGCTCAGCTAGCATCCGGATATCGGCTCGCCGAAAACAGCTTAGAGATAGCCGATATTGAAGAAGCCGATTGGCGTACGGAAATTCGAAATTTTTTGAGCAATCCATCCCAATCTACAAATAAGAAGATAAGATATAAAGCTTTGAAGTATGTTCTGTTGGATGATCAACTATTTTTCAAGACAATTGATGGGGTGCTTCTCAAGTGTATTGATGACACCGAGGCAAAAGTGGTGATGAGCGAAGTACATGATGGAATTTGCGGAACGCATCAATCGGCCCATAAGATGAAGTGGTTGCTAAGGCGAGCTGGTTATTACTGGCCGACAATGTTGGCCGATTGTTTCAAATATTATAAAAGTTGCCAAGATTGTCAGAAATTTGGACCTATACAGAGAGCGCCTGCGTCGGCTATGAATCCGGTAATCAAACCTTGGCCGTTCGGAGGCTGGGCCATGGATATGATTGGCCAGATAAATCCAGCATCAAGCAAAGGACATCAATACATATTGGTAGCTACAGATTACTTCACAAAGTGGGTTGAAGCGGCACCCTATCGTAAAGTTTCGACGGCCGTCGTGGTAACGTTTGTTAAGGAGCATATTATTTATAGATTTGGAATTCCAGAGACAATCACAACAGATCAAGGATCAGTATTCACGTCGGACGAATTTCAAACTTTTGCTGATGAGATGGGAATTAAGTTAATTAATTCGTCACCATATTATGCCCAAGCCAATGGACAAGTCGAAGCGGCGAATAAGAGTCCGATTAAGTTAATCAAGCGGAAAATACAAGAGTATCCTCGTAAGTGGCATATGAAATTGATGGACGCTTTGTGGGCTTATCGTATGTCACGGCATGGAGCCATGCAAGTTACGCCGTATCGGTTGGTATATGGGCACGAAGCCGTACTCGCCATGGGAGACAGCTATCGGCTCCGGAAGGATTGAGTTGCAACAAAAACTTTCGGCCGATCAGTACTACGGATTGATGATGGATGAATTAGAAGATGTGGTACAAAATCGGCTGGATGCATTAGAGAAAATAGAGCAGAATAAAGCAAGGGTTGCCCGTCATTATGATAAGAAGGTTGTGCAGAAACAGTTTAAAGAGGGCGATTTGGTCCGGAAGCTTAGGATGCCGATCGGAGTAAAGGACAATCGGTTTGGTAAATGGTCGCCTAATTGGGAGGGACCTTATTTGATTAGCCGATCGGCACCGGGTAATGCATATATTTTGAAAGAATTAGAAGGGGAAGAATTCGGTCGAGCACTTAATGGAAAGTATTTGAAGCAGTATTATCCTAGTATTTGGATTAACTCATAGTGTTCGGCCTAAAAGACTACAGCCGATGTCGATGCACATCGCCTTGAGACGGCCGATACCGAGAGTATCGCCCTTAGCCCAAAAAATACAAAAGCAAAATAGAGGAAGTCATTGATAAATTAGCCGATGTTAGAACATCGCCTTCAAGATGGCCGATATGATTATATATCGCCCTTAGTGCAAAAAAATGTTTACGACCAAAATTTTGTTGGAGATCCTATTACAATCAAGCATAATTGACGGCCTCAGCGCGGGACGAGAAAATCTTGGACGGCAGATAATGCGCGGGCCAGCATAGAGTCGAGATTGGCCATGACCAAGAGGTCATCCTCGATCGGGCCGACATTAGCCTGCGCCGCAGCGACCATCTTCTCGGCTGTTTGAATTGCTTCGGCCGTCGTCTCCTGTTGAGCCGCCACATCGGCCGACAGCTGTACAATTGTAGCTTCCAAGGCCGCCGCCGCCTCCTCCTTGAGAGCCGGCGTTGCTCTCAAATCGGCAATCTCCTCGGTTGATTGCCTGCAGTTCATCCCGCCGATTTGAGAGTTGCTCTTGCATCTCTTGGGTCTTCTCGGGCCTCCTCCTCGGAGCGCTTGATGGA
Source organism: Chloris gayana (assembly GCA_031894775.1). Classification (NCBI taxonomy): domain Eukaryota; kingdom Viridiplantae; phylum Streptophyta; class Magnoliopsida; order Poales; family Poaceae; genus Chloris; species Chloris gayana. Next base: position 8,899 of record JAUNZO010003112.1, read on the forward strand.
GTTCTCGGCGAGCAACGCCGCTTGCCGCTGCTCCGCGTGGCGAGCCGTACGCCGCCGGGCACGAGCAAAGTCCATTTGCCAGCACTCCATATACGCCACACGGTGCGGAGCGTCGCGCACATCCTCCGGGAGCTCTGTCCGAACCTCCAAGTACCGGGCCCTTATGGGGTGGGCGTCGGCCACCAAGCAGTCAACCGAAGAGGCCTCGAGCCTGCGCGCGATTTCGTTCACGGTGGTAAGACCGGAAGCGGATACCAAGATCGGCGCAGGACGAGGGAAGCCGAGCGCCCGGAATACCAAGGAAGATAAAGTGAAGTTAATAATCGAAGCAAATCAAGAAAATAAAAGGGAGATAGTAAAAACAAACCTGCGAAGCATCGATGCGGAGCGGCCGGACGTCTATCGGCTGCGCCATTGAACCCACAGGTTCATTTGCCCCAATCAACTCTCGGCCAGCCGATTCTTCTTCGCCGCCGACATCTTCGGGGCAGCATCGTGCACACGGCCAGCTTGCTCGATATCGGCGGGCTCCTCGGTAGATTCATTGGCAGCAGGTGCCTACAGGAGAAGCCGCGAGCGGTTCCCGGCCGATTGGTTCTTCGTCAGCAACGGTGTCCTTAGGAGAAACCGCGGGTGACACGCGGTCCGCCGGTTCAACTTCGCCGGCGACCTCGAAGACGCAGGCCGATCCAAGCGAGTTGAGCTCTCTCGCAAGGTTTGGATCGGCCCGGCTTGGTACAACCGCCGGTCCCGGAGCTACGGGGATCGGCCTTTCGGTGTCGGCGTCCTGGCCCGGGGAGGAGTTGATAGGCGGATCGGCCTATCGGGCGTCGGTGTCCGGGCCCGAGGAGGAAGAACCGCCGATTCCTCGCGAAGAACTCATGGTTAGATCGTGTAAAGTAAAGAGGGAATCGGCGATTATGCAATAACAACCTGACGCGGCGGAGATGGTTCGCTGAAGTAATCCGGGTCGGACGGGAGCGCAGGCTGCTTTAGCAGCCGCGCGATGGCGCTTCGGGGCTTGAATCGGCCTTGCGGCCGGTGCATTAGCCTTCCTCTTTCCGATTGCGGCCGTTTTAGTCTTGGCCTTGCGAGCAGTTGGTGCCCTCGAAGCATTGCCCCAAAGGCTTGGGCAGGAGTACGATCCGTGAAGCCGATGTTTGGAGCAATTGGGCTCGGCATCATGTACGCAATCGACCGACCACCGATACTCCGGGTCGGCGGCTCCTCCGTGTCCGACCGAAAAGGGAAATATACAAAGGTGAACATTAAGAGTGGCCAATTTCATCTACAAAATCGGCTTTATGGAAATAAATCGGCTACACATACCTCGGCAAAGGCCTTATTGAAAGAATTTAAAGATTGTTTTGCTTGGGATTATAGCGAGATGCCCGGACTCAGCCGATCGATTGTTGAACATCGGTTGCCCACTAAACCCGGATATCGACCATATAAGCGTGGGGCTCGGAAGATTGACCCTAGGTATTATGAAGCCGTCAAAGAAGAGATTATTAGATTGTATGAAGCCGAGCTTCATCGTACCATGCCGATATGCGGAATGGGTTTCTAGTATTGTACCGGTGGAGAAGAAAATGGAAAGATGCGGGTCTGCATTGACTTCAGAAATTTGAATAAGGCAACTCCGAAAGATGAGTATCCAATGCCAAACGCCGATTTGTTGGTTGATGCAGCCGCCGGCAACAAAATTTTGAGCTTTATGGATGGAAATGCTGGGTATAATCAGATTTTTATGGCCGAGGAGGATATATCGAAGACGGCATTCGGATGCCCCGGAGCGTTGGGACTCGTATGAGTGGGTTGTCATGACCTTCGGACTAAAAAATGCTGGTGCTACATATCGGAGGGCCATGAATTTTATATATCATGATTTGATCGGTCGATTGGTGGAAATTTACATTGATGATGTCATGGTGAAATCAAGATCGGTTGGGAGTCATGTGGCTGATCTCGGAGAAGTGTTGAAGAGGACAAGACAATACGGCCTAAAGATGAACCCGCTCAAGTGTGCGTTTAGCGCCTCAACTGGACAATTTCTGGGGTTTATTGTGCATGAAAAGGGAATTGAAGTCGGCCCTAAGAGTATTGATTCTATTAGAAAGTTGGAACCGCCGACGAACAAGACGAAGCTCCAGTCCCCGATCGGCAAGATTAATTTTATCGAGCGATTTATCTCAAACTTGTCCGGCCGACTTGATGTGTTTACGCCATTGTTGAAGCTCAAGGCCAATCAAGAGTTTCGGTGGGAGCCGATCCATCAAAAGGCTTTAGAAGATATCAAGAAGTATTTGGTGTCCCCACCGGTAATGGTTCCGCCAAAGTCGTGCACGCCCTTTAAGTTATATTTATCGGCCGATGACAGGTGCATCGGCTCAAGCATTGACTCAAGAACAGGAGGGAAAAGAGCGAGTCATATTTTATCTCAGCCGCAAACCGATTGATGCAGAAACACGGTATCCGTAAGTCGAAAGGTTATGTCTCTGTCTCGTATTTTTCATGCACAAAATTAAGGCATTATCTCGTTGGCGTAAGAGTGTACTCGTCGTTTGCCAGGCCGATGTCGTAAAGTATATGCTATCGGCTCCGGTCCCCAAAGGCCGGTTGGGCAAATGGATGTTGGCAATTGCGGAGTTTGATTTAGGCTATGAATCGGCCAAAGCAAGTAAAAGCACAAGTATTGGCTGATCTAGTAGTGCAGCACGGTGAACACTCGGCCAGGTATGTTGAACCAGATGCCATGGACGGTGTTCTTTGATGGTTCGATTTGCAAGGAAGGAAGTGGAATCGGCTTGGTTGTTGTGTCGCCTCGGGGCAGTACGTGGATACTCTATTACAGTAGAGGCGTACACCAACAACCAAATCGAATATGAGGCAGTTGTTAAAAGGATTGGAATTACTCATCGATGCCGGGCTGATTTTGTGGAAATTTTCGGAGATTCCTTGTTGATTGTGAGTCACCGGCCGATGAGTATGAGTGTAAAGATGAAATATTGTTGCAATATCATGGAAAGTGTCGAAGTTAATGAAAAGGTTCAAGTGTGTTAAAGTCAGCCATATACCAAGAGAGCAGAATTTTGAAGCAAATAACTTGGCTCAGCTAGCATCCGGATATCGGCTCGCCGAAAACAGACTTAGAGATAGCCGATATTGAAGAAGCCGATTGGCGTACGGAAATTCAAATTTTTTGAGCAATCCATCCCAATCTACAAATAAGAAGATAAGATATAAAGCTTTGAAGTATGTTCTGTTGGATGATCAACTATTTTTCAAGACAATTGATGGGGTGCTTCTCAAGTGTATTGATGACACCGAGGCAAAAGTGGTGATGAGCGAAGTACATGATGGAATTTGCTGAACGCATCAATCGGCCCATAAGATGAAGTGGTTGCTAAGGCGAGCTGGTTATTACCGGCCGACAATGTTGGCCGATTGTTTCAAATATTATAAAAGTTGCCAAGATTGTCGTAAATTTGGACCTATACAGAGAGCGCTCATGCTCGGCTATGAATCCGGTAATCAAACCTTGGCCGTTCGTAGGTCGGGCCATGGATATGATTGGCCAGATAAATCCAGCATCAAGCAAAGGACATCAATACATATTGGTAGCTACAGATTACTTCACAAAGTGGGTTGAAGCGGCACCCTATCGTAAAGTTTCGACGACCGTCGTGGTAACGTTTGTTAAGGAGCATATTATTTATAGATTTGGAATTCCAGAGACAATCACAACAGATCAAGGATCAGTATTCACGCTCGGACGAATTTCAAACTTTTGCTGATGAGATGGGAATTAAGTTAATTAATTCGTCACCATATTATGCCCAAGCCAATGGACAAGTCGAAGCGGCGAATAAGAGTCTCGATTAAGTTAATCAAGCGGAAAATACAAGAGTATCCTCGTAAGTGGCATATGAAATTGATGGACGCTTTGTGGGCTTATCGTATGTCACGGCATGGAGCCATGCAAGTTACGCCGTATCGCTTGGTATATGAGCACGAAGCCGTATCGCCATGGGAGACAGCTATCGGCTCCGTAAGGATTGAGTTGCAACAAAAACTTTCGGCCGATCAAGACTACGGATTGATGATGGATGAATTAGAAGATGTGGTACAAAATCGGCTGGATGCATTAGAGAAAATAGAGCAGAATAAAGCAAGGGTTGCCCGTCATTATGATAAGAAGGTTGTGCAGAAACAGTTTAAAGAGGGCGATTTGGTCCGAAGCTTAGGATGCCGATCGGAGTAAAGGACAATCGGTTTGGTAAATGGTCGCCTAATTGGGAGGGACCTTATTTGATTAGCCGATCGGCACCGGTAATGCATATATTTTGAAAGAATTAGAAGGGGAAGAATTCGGTCGAGCACTTAATGGAAAGTATTTGAAGCAAGTATTATCCTAGTATTTGGATTAACTCATAGTGTTCGGCCTAAAAGACTACGACCGATGTCGATGCACATCGCTTGAGACGGCCGATACCGAGAGTATCGCCCTTAGCCCAAAAAATACAAAAGCAAAATAGAGGAAGTCATTGATAAATTAGCCGATGTTAGAACATCGCTTTCAAGATGGCCGATATGATTATATATCGCCCTTAGTGCAAAAAAATGTTTACGACCAAAATTTTGTTGGAGATCCTATTACAATCAAGCATAATTGACGGCCTCAGCGCGGACGTAAAATCTTGGACGGCAGATAATGCGCGGGCCAGCATAGAGTCGAGATTGGCCATGACCAAGAGGTCATCCTCGATCGGGCCGACATTAGCCTCGCGCCGCAGCGACCATCTTCTCGGCTGTTTGAATTGCTTCGGCCGTCGTCTCCGTTGAGCCGCCACATCGGCCGACAGCCGTACAATTGTAGCTTCCAAGGCCGCCGCCGCCTCCTCCTTGAGAGCCGCCGTTGCTCTCAAATCGGCAATCTCCCGGTTGATTGCCTGCAGCTCATCCCGCCGATTTGAGAGTTGCTCTTGCATCTCTTGGGTCTTCCGGGCCTCCTCCTCGAGCGCTTGATGGAGTTCTCGGCGAGCAACGCCGCTTGCCGCTGCTCCGCGTGGCGAGCCGTACGCCGCCGGGCACGAGCAAAGTCCATTTGCCAGCACTCCATATACGCCACACGGTGCAGAGCGTCGCGCACATCCTCCGGGAGCTCCGTCCGAACCTCCAAGTACCGGGCCCTTATGGGGTGGGCGTCGGCCACCAAGCAGCCAACCGAAGAGGCCTCGAGCTCGCGCGCGATTTCGTTCACGGTGGTAAGACCGGAAGCGGATACCAAGATCGGCGCAGACGAGGGAAGCCGAGCGCCCGGAATACCAAGGAAGATAAAGTGAAGTTAATAATCGAAGCAAATCAAGAAAATAAAAGGGAGATAGTAAAAACAAACCTGCGAAGCATCGATGCGGAGCGGCCGGACGTCTATCGGCCGCGCCATTGAACCCACGAGTTCATTTGCCCCAATCAACTCTCGGCCAGCCGATTCTTCTTCGCCAGCCGACATCTTCGGGGCAGCATCGTGCACACGGCCAGCTTGCTCGATATCGGCGGGCTCCTCGGTAGATTCATTGGCAGCAGTGCCTACAGGAGAAGCCGCGAGCGGTTCCCGGCCGATTGGTTCTTCGTCAGCAACGGTGTCCTTAGGAGAAACCGCGGGTGACACGCGGTCCGCCGGTTCAACTTCAGCCGGCGACTCGAAGACGCAGCCGATCCAAGCGAGTTGAGCTCTCCGCAAGGTTTGGATCGGCCCGGCTTGGTACAACCGCCGGTCCCGAGCTACGGGGATCGGCCTTTCGGTGTCGGCGTCCCGGCTCGGGGAGGAGTTGATAGGCGGATCGGCCTATCGTGCGTCGGTGTCCGGGCCCGAGGAGGAAGAACCGCCGATTCCCGCGAAGAACTCATGGTTAGACCGTGTAAAGTAAAGAGGGAATCGGCGATTATGCAATAACAACCCGACGCGGCGGAGATGGTTCGCTCGAAGTAATCCGGGTCGGACGGGAGCGCAGGCTGCTTTAGCAGCCGCGCGATGGCGCTTCGGGCTTGAATCGGCCTTGCGGCCGGTGCATTAGCCTTCCTCTTCTCGATTGCGGCCGTTTTAGTCTTGGCCTTGCGAGCAGCTGGTGCCCTCGAAGCATTGCCCCAAAGGCTTGGGCAGGAGTACGATCCGTGAAGCCGATGTTTGGAGCAATTGGGCTCGGCATCATGTACGCAATCGACCGACCACCGATACTCCGGGTCGGCGGCTCCTCCGTGTCCGATCGAAAAGGGAAATATACAAAGGTGAACATTAAGAGTGGCCAATTTCATCTACAAAATCGGCTTTATGGAAATAAATCGGCTACACATACCTCGGCAAAGGCCTCGCTCAGACTAAGCCGGAGAAGAATGAGGCGGTGTTCCGGCCGCGGAGGTGCCGGCTCCACTCGCCCCACCAGCCGGTCGAAGAGGCGGGTGCTCCGGGCGCCGGGGAGAATCCGGCCAAGTCGCCGCTGGCGACATCGGCGGTGAGGCCGACGAGCCAATTCCATTGAATGGCGTTGTCGACGGTAGCCCGCGCTTTTATTTTCCCCACATAGAAGAGGTCGGAGGCAACCGGCCGAAGCCGAATTGACGAGCCGCCACCGACGGGTGGTAGAACTCGTAGGAGCAAAGCGCCTTGCCCCCGGCAGCGAGTCCCGTCGGCAGCAGACAGGGCGGAGGCAGGTGGTGAAGATTTTGACCGCCTCCCCGTCGGCCGTTGGGAAGGTGGGGTCGATCGTAAAGGGAGTATCATACCCCTTCTCGAAAATCAATGTACGGATACCAATCCGTACTTTCATTGTTGAGGCCCTTGTAAAGGGCGGCGAACCAATATGCCAGGGTGTTATCCGACATGGCTGCCCCCGGCGCCGTGGATAGCGCTTCGCCGAAGGAGATACACCGCCGAATCGGGGTGTGGCCGATTCTCGCGTGGTTGCTCGGGGAAGGTGAGGACACCGAGGTCCAGCTCGATGGCCTTGGTGGTGTGAAGGGACAACCACATCCGGATAAACCACCAAGGGCCACCCAGGTTCTTGACGGATCGGCCAAAACGCAACTCCACCGAAACCCGGTGAAGAAGGAAGTACGCCGACCCCGTAAGATATTTGCCCATAGGAAGGGCATAGCCGTCGGCCAATCTATCGGCTATCGGCAGTAGTTGTTTGTGGGGCTCACGCTGACCCCACAAAAGAAAAAGTGGTCAAGCCACATGTTGAGAAAGGCGACGTGCTCGCGGCGATCGACCGAGCCGTGCCCCTTGTTATAGGTCCGGATATAGACCTTCCAACCCCCGGTTTCTTTGGGATTGATCCGGTGGGTGGACTTGATGCGGATGGCGTTTGGAGTGGCCTCCGCCGTGATATTTAAATCGGCCAACATGACCGTGTCTAGAAGGGTCATGGTAGCCGGCCGTGCCCGAACATGAAGCAGCTCAGGGCATCCGACCGTAGATAGGAAGCGGCCGCCAGCAAAGGTTCGTTTTTGTGGTGGTCGGCCGGAGAAAGTTTTATGGCATGGGCAATGCCGATATCGGCCCAAACTTGCCGATAAGCGGCCGATACCCGGTTATACCAATCCCTCCACCCCGCAACAGAGTCGGCCATGACCTAAAGCTACCGGACCAATCGGCCGGTAAAGGAGATTGTTGCCGAAACGGGACCCGGTTCGTTTCGGCACGTATAAGATCCGTGGGTCCGGATCGCCCATGGGGCCCAAGAAAAAATGGGTCGGGATGTTCGATGGGATGACGATTTGGTTCCGGATCTCCTAAAAACGAAGAATAAAACTAAAATGAGAAACAAAACGGAAAGAAGATAGATCGTGAAAATGAACAAGAACAAGAACACGAAGAAGATTGCAAAGGTAGAAAAGAGGGATGCCCGAATGTACATTACCTCCGAACGGCGTTGGTGGTGGCGACGACTGGGCCGGCGGCGGCGGCTGCAGCAGCAATGACGGTGGGATTCATGATCGCCGGAGAAGAGAAAGCGACGGCGGCGCGGTGAGAAGTTGAAAAGGCTCGAAAAGGGGCGAAAGACGCTAGAGCAGAGGAAGATGAAAGCTAAAGGAGAAGAAACAGATGGGAAATGACCGGGGTGACCTTGGCTTTTATGGAGAGGTGACGGGCAGTAAAACCGGCGCAATAAAAAAGGATAAATCAGTCCGACGCATGCGTTGCATACCCCGGACCGGGGGACATGTGTTGACGCCGGTTTTTTGACCAAGGGACCCATTGTCAGCGACTACGAGTCAAAGAAGGCCGGTGGGCGTAAGGTCGACGGCCGCTTGAGCGAGTAAAGGGGACTTCCCTTCCGGGAATCGTGCGCGGACGCTAACGTAAGAGCACAACATTAATGGGCCTGGCACACGTTGTAAAATTAGAAATAATAGTTTAGTTTTGGAAAAGGGATCCTAGTCAGCTTAGGAAATCGGCCTCGAAGAGGGTCCGAATAGGATTCTTTTTGCCGAGTATAAATACATACTCGGATGTAACACGTAAACTCGATTCACATCCAATACAACTTTCGGCGCATCGCCAAACCCTAATTTTCTCGTCAAGTCTTTACTCGTTTTCGCGGGGATCTTCGGGGCTCCGGCCGACGATACGTTGGCTTGACAAGGTAATTATGTTGTCTAATTCTCGGCGCATTGTTCGTAATTAGATAGCTTAATTGCTAGTTATCCGGCGACCGGATCTGTTTTCGATCGGCGTAGTGAGTATCGGCCGGGATGAGTCAAGTTGACCTGGTCCGGCTCGTGGTGGAGGTAGTTTGACTTGTCCCGCCTCCCCGTTCCAGCCTTTGCTCACGGCGCCGATTGGCTCGGATCTGGTCGTTCGAGTCACGTAGGCTGCTATGAGAAATTTTCTATATCTTGGCCGATTCGATCGTGCAGATTCAGTTGACGTGTCCCGTGTCCGCCTTTGCGATAGTTGACTTGTCCTAGGCGCATGCAGCCGATTAGCTAGGGTGTAGACTTACTTTCATAGTTAAGACGTTTATGATTGTGCTTGTCCCGAATCGGCCGGGCGTGCGCGGTCGTTAGATCTGGTCCACCCGCGTGCCATCGCTTGACTTGTCCTGTTGGAGCGACCGGTCGATTTGGGATCTCGTGTGGTTGTATTTGTCTTACTGTTCTTTCGGAGTGTTTAGCCGATTGCCTATCACGTTCATTAAGCTGTTTTATGTTTAATTAATGCTAAACCTGTTAAAGCTGCTTTTGAACCCGAGTTACTCGAGTATGATCTTATTGATCATCATTATACCTTTGGACAGATCTAAATAATTCACTAATATAATCAATGGCAGAATCGGCCGCATATCCGATCGGCCGATTCACGGATCTGATTGATGATTAAACTATCCTCTTGCTACCTAACTAATTACATCCTATTAATAGTTGCTCTGTTTACATTGTACTCGATAACATATCCATATAAAGTCTTAATGATTTGGTCGTCTACCGACGAAATCGGCTGCTAGTCACCGATCGCATGTTATAGCATCGGCCGATTTCGTATCGTTTGTACCACGGTTCGTTTGCCTAACATTTAATACATAAATGGATGGGCCGTGCTGTTCTCTCGTTCATGGCCGATTTTGTCTATCTTATGCCGTGATAGGCCATGGCTGCACATCGGTCTATCCGGGCCGATGACTTGGAATTTCACACTCTTTTATCGTCTTTGTTGGTTTGCAGGAAAACCATCCGGCACGCACCAGCGCACACGAACATCGGCGAGTTGAACCGGTCCGTTGGGAGCACAGGATTCTGCGTCAGCTGGAATTTCGGTGGACTCTCCGGACGACGGTGTGTCGGCGACTTTTGACGTCAACAAATGGCTATAGAAGAAAAACAGTGCCAATAAAAAAAGAAGAAAAACAGTGGGGCAGGTGGGAATTGAGAACATTCATGCCCATCAAGAAATGATGTTGGTCTCCTCTCTCTCTCTCTCTCTCTCTCTCTCTGAAAAGCCTAAACATGATAATCAGGTTGCTACAAATAGAGCACGGGCATTATCACTGCCACCTCAAGACAACAACAACGGCAATCATCAAATTACAGTGATCTGTTGGTATTGCATGGCTAAATTACATACCATCAAGCAAACATGCATGCTGTTTATGATCTAATGATCATCATAATACACTCCTAAATCCACTCATAAGGCGTTCTTCTTACTAGGTTGGTGGGAACCTTATGTACAGGTCAAGATTAGACATCTCAACTAAGATATTTCTATGTGACAACTTATCCAATAAAGGAACCTGCAACTGTTGGATCGACATCATTGAACACCTAGTCATTACCTTCTTTCCAAATGCATGATGCCATGATGATAATTTCTTCCATGTAAAAAATGGGACTGCCAATTACAAATTGAAAATGTAGAAGATTTGTATGTGCTTTCTTCCACTTGGGACTACTAGTTGTCCCTGTTGATGTCCAGTCGTCCAGAACCGGAATGCTTTCGTAAAGTCACATCTGGTGAGTTAGTGACTCAAGTTTTCTTTTTTCTTCCAAATGCATATATCACATGTTTAGGAAGGAAGGTTCATATTTATCTTTCTGAGTAAACCTCTCGTGTTAAGCCTGCCTTCAACAAAAGCCACTAGAAACAGGCTTGCACTTTATTTGCGGTGATGAAGACCATAACCAGTGGAACAATGGGTGAACTCCAGCATATCCCATCAATCGCTTATAGGCTTTTGTGGACCACTGACATTGGCAGTTGCAACAAGGCACTGATGTAAGCTTCTAAATTATTATACATGATTATCTTATATATTTGTACAAAATATTTGTCATTATAATTCTGACAAATTTATAACATAGTAATTGGTAATGCAAAATATCTGAGCGTGACACACACGAACAGAAGATCCCTTTCCTTGGCACTCACATTTGCGATTGTTGCATGCAAAAGCATAACAACCTCAGCACGTGAGATGCATCAACAAGTCCACATGATGAAGCTTACCTGTCCCACCACTTAATGTCACGCTCTCACATGAGGTGTGAAGGTCACATGACATTATGAAAACATGTGTTTCATGATATAGTAACAAGAAACAATAGATTAACGCAAAGGAAAAGTTGTGTAGAAAAATCCAACAAACAAGGGTTGTTGGATTGAAAACTTAGGCCTAATTACTTGGGAGAACCTATTCTTGAGTCAATTGAAAATGGATGACTCTTTCAACGATGTCGTCATTCATTGGATGCAAGATCGACAATCACCATTTCTTCTTCAATCTCACTTCGTTTCTTCAATCCCACTTTCCCATAGCCTCCCCGTTGTGATGCTAAATTTTTGGGCCTGACATTGATCGATGCTAACTCGATCGTTACCGTCAAACTCCCCCACCCCGGACTGGCCTCACCATCTCCCGCTGCTCACAAGATGGTGTCCCTGCCACCATCTCCTGGTCGGCTTGCCACCCTCGAAGCCCGCTTTGAAGGTCGGTTGCGATGGAGCTCACCATAAAAAACCCCAATCGTAACTCCGATAATAATTAAAATCAAATGAAATCGCATGTTAATTTTAGTCAACTAAAGAATAGAACATTTGTAATTAGTTTGTGACATTTATCACTGCATTGTGCTTTGTCCCAAAATTTACCCACGACTTTTACTAGTGAGAACAGGGGCATATGCCACAAGGTGACATGGAAAGTCCAAGAACTATATTATCGTGATCTTTGCATATATATGCTCATGATAGAGTTTAAGTATAGTGACTTTACATAAAAAAAGGTTTCCATTTTGGGATGAACCAAACTAATCTCAATGGACATCTTACAGTAATAGCTAAAAAAAAGTTATTGTTGCTGACAGCTGTTACGTAACATTAAACGTTGACAAAGACCGTTTTCATTTGTTTCATCATTCTCTTGGGGTGCATGCGAGGCCCCAAATATATGTTCGCCTTCTAATTTTTGTTTTCCAATTTTGAGATATAAAAGTATCTACAGTACTACAACGCCTCGGAGGTCGATGCCTTGCCTCGTCGTACAGAACTTGTATGATTCTCGAAATTTTCAGTTGCGGCGCTGTCTGCATTGCGTGTGATTTTAGCTTGCGCGCCATGATTTTGGTGTGCCGTCAGTACTACTATTTTCCGTTGTATTTGTCCCGCTGGCCAAACTAGGATAGAAGTACACGTACGGCCAGCAACCTTTGCATGCACCAGGAAAGGAGTACTGATAGCCAATCTTCCAAGGCAACAGCTAATAATGAGTTGTTATCAGGAATCGGTCTCGTTGTCGGAGGATATATATATTAGCGGAAGACGATGACAAAAGTGGTGCTACGCCAACGTACAGTACCTTTGTAGGAGGTGCAGGCGTCAGCGAAATTTTTTTCCGAGAATTATATATATGTGAAATTACTTGTTGTCAAATTTAGACTTCAATTTTGAATATATCATTTTTCACTTCTAATATATGTCTTTTTTCTCTCTCTCCTACGTTTTTTGTATCACATTTTTTTCACCTCTCTTTTATTTTTCTATTTTTAAAGACTGAGAGTAACATGTAAATCAGAACGAACGGCTCCGTCGTTGCAGCAAAAATCATAGGGACTTTCCTATAGTCTACAAGAAATGTTTTTTAAAGTCTATAAAATATGAGATTTTCCTTCTTCTGGTTCACAAAAAAAAGATTTTCCTTCTTCTTTCTACATGCTCTATATAATACTATAATAAAAATAAATAACAATAAAAAATCTAGTACAAAAATTATGTGATTGAAAATTTCTAATTTTCAACTGATCGAAAAGGAGGAAAGATGAAGATTATAGGCCATGTTCGTTTCCTTCCCTCTAAAATTAAGTATTGTCAAATCAAAGAGAATCTTATTATTTATGAATATTTCGATCAATTTAATAATAAAACCCTTTTGATACATTGGTGCTTAGATGAATCTAATAAGCTTAATTAATCTATGTTGTGCTAAAGTGATGCTACAGCAACCGTCTTCTAATCAAGACTTAATTAACCTTATTAGATTCGTATCATAAATTAGTCTACGTACCTGTAATTTATTTTATAATTAAACTTTCTTTAGTATTAGTACTCCTAAATAATAAGATTCTTTTTTATGTGATAGCTATAAAGTTTAGACCCGAAAAACGAATACACCCTATATCGTGATCCATGCAGTAAACCTGCACAAATCATGGTCACTCAGGTACTTTTTTTTTCGTTGTGCCAGCGCGGCAGCTTTTTGGGCATGCAACGGCAGCATGCCCATTTTGGAACCCAGCAACCACCAGTCTTGTTCCCCCGACGTATTTTCAAGGTACATGATGGCGCCATGACCACGGGTAAAACAACCGCAACAGCACCCGTCATCCACTTTTGTCTCGTAAATTTACCATCCCTTTGAATCACTTATGGATACTAGTTAAGATGTGTATTTTCCGTACGTGGTCGACGAGATGCGTTACTAGCTCGCCACATGTAACAGGCCAGCACACTGCCTAATTGTATGCTCCCTCAGGTGTTCAAATAGATAACAAAGTGTAGATCGGTTCATTAACAGCCCATGGACGAGCATACAAATCATATATGGTTTCAACATTTTAAAAACCTATGTTAATATTTTTATAAATATTGTGTCATAATTTTTAGAAAATTGTGTCAATATGTTACAAAAAATGTTGACTTAGTACGAATAAAATGTTGACATAGTATATCTAAAATGTTGATGAAAAAAAATATTTTAAAAAGTGTCGAAAAAAATTATAGTGGTTCTCATTTTGTAGAATTAATTTTAAAAAACATGAAGGTTCAAAGGGATTTACGGTTAGAGAGAAAAATGCGTTTAAAATTTCATAATCATTTATTTTTCTCCCACCTCTCATCCTGCCCCAATCAGATTGTGACACGTGGCAGTGATCTATCCCAAGTTAACTATAGAGCGATCTACATATAGGATTTAGGTTCAAATATATATAAATTTCGGTGAGGTAGTCTACGACCCCCACCAAAAACCCGTCGTCCGTCGTTTATATTTACGAGAAAAGAAAGAAAGAAAGGGACTCCCGTCCGCATCTGAAGAGGACTTGTACCTGGACTCCCGCATCTGAATCTGAAGAGGACTCGTGAAGGCCAATATATAAATTTCGGTGAGGTCATCTACGACCCCCACCAAAAACCCATCGTCCCCGTCGTCCGTCGGTTATATCTATGAGAAAAGAAAGAAAGAAACGGACTTCCGTCCGCATTTGAAGAGGACTTGTACCTGGACTCCTGCATCTGAATCTGAAGAGGACTCGTGAAGGAGATAATAGAAAAACAAAAATCCACCGTGTATTTACAGCAGGCAAGTTCAGCCGTTTATGTGCGGAGGGGTTGACATGGAGAAGTACTAGCCGGTGCGGGACATCGGGTCCGACAACTTCGGGGTGGCGTGGCTGACGCGCAACCGCGAGACACGTGAGCTCGTCGCCGTCAAGTGCATCGAGTGCGGCCCCTGGTTTGTTGTTTGTCTGAAACTCTTTGTTGCAGCTTGTTGGGTTGGCGGTGGATTAATCACTTCTTTAATTTTGTTAAAAGTGTTTGGTAGTTTCATTGGGCACTAGGCTATTGGGCACCACGCACCTGCCTGTCCATCCGCTAAAGCATACAAAATTATTACTTTCAGATTGTTATAGGAACTGCCATATGAAGTGTATGCATCCATCTCTCTATGGATTCATAAGCGATTTCCATTGTTCAAATATCTGTGAAGATTTAATAACATGGCATTATAGACCCGTGGAATGGTAGGGTTCAGCTTAGGATCGATATACTTCAATTAAAAATATTTACTTACCTTTTGCTGTATTTAGTATATGCATTCATCTCTCAATGAATATTGGGGTGAGCTTTTCCTGAATGAATTTCTACCTATTTGTATGTACAATTTATATGGATTATTAATGAAGAGTTCAGTTGTTTCTAAACTGAAAAATGCATCCTATATAAGTTTCAGAGAGAACATATCTCTGAAAACATAGCATGTCTTTTTATTCAGATCTTGGAATTAATATAATATTCCTGCCTTTATGAGATAGTAGTTGGAATATTGGTCAAATTTGTTATTAATTATTTTAGATGTGTTGTTAAAGAAGTTTATTTTTCATTTGCGTCACAGGCCTCTTAACTCTTTCTTTTGGATATATTGGAAGGTCATTTGATCTTTCATTTGGATATGTTGGAAGACCTCTTGATCACCGTACCAACTGGACTACACAGTTGAGGTACGAAGTAGGCTCAATACCATATTGTTGTACTGATTATTACTTAGTTAATATTATATACTACTACCTCTGTCCCATTGAAAGTGTCGTTTTTGACTTTTCAGATTTCACGTTTGACCGCTTGTCTTATTCAAAATTTTTATAAAAATACAAAAATAAATACATTATTATTAAAGTATCACTAATGATAAATTAAGTTAGAAAAAAATATATAGCATTTACAAAAATTTTGTGAATAAGACGAACAGTTAAAGGACGATGTCTAAAAGTCTAAAACGACACTTTCAATGGGACTGAGGGAGTACTTTATAGTAAAATAAAGTAGTTACAGATAAAATTAAGAAAAATGGTTAAAAAGTCCTGAGCAAATTGACTATAGTGCTTGCACCTTGTTTTTAAAAGAGTAAATTTCACAAGACCCCAGGTTTTGTGGTCCTTTTGTCACAAAACCCCGGATATTATGGCTTGTGTCACATAAGCACAGGTGTTATGGTCATATTGTTTCACAAAACCCCACCTCTATCCAGAATTGACTGCGAATATGATTTATGGATTCTAACTTTTTCTTGCATGACAGATGTGTTATGGTCGAATTAATCAACGAAATCATTAAGTTGAATACATGACAAATTTATCTTCTCACATGAAAGTTAGATACACCTCTAATATTCATACTACTTCGATAGGGGTGGGGTTATATGAAACAATATGACCAAAAAGCGTGGGGTTATGTGACACCGACCATAATGCATGGGGTTTTGTGATACAAGGATCATAGAACCTGGGGTTTTATGAAATTTACTCTTTTTAAAATTTATATTGTGTTCCACTCAATTGTTCTTATTTTATTCTTAATGTTTCTCAGGAGGAGCAAAACCAGAAGAGGCATAACCACATAAGGGGGTAAGATTGGTTACCTTACATTAATGCTTCAGGTTAGATCTGTGCAGTGTTCAAGGTCCTGAGGACTGGCAAACGGAAAAGTAAGTATTGGCAGAATATTTCTTTTTTCACTTTTCTCTATGAGTTGGTGACAATAATATGTTGTATTTGGAAATGTTCCTCCCATATCATTCTCTTTTTTCAGTAAAATATAGTATGCAGATCACTTTGTATGTGCAAAAATTACTTCACGAGATTACATGCCCTTTTCTCAATGTGACATCTAAAGTAAGCATGGCAAACGGAAAAGTATGTATTTGCTGAACTGTTTCTTGTTTAGTAGGTTATTGATAAGTAATAATGACTGTATAATTAATGATTAATTTGACTATTGAATTCTGGAGTAGACTTGCCATGTTGTTGAGTGAACAATTTTGTTTATTATTTCCACATTCGTTTATCTGACAATAAGGGCATTAGTCTATTCATCTTGTATATCCAATCTTCAGAAGCTGTCATTTGGAACTCTGATCGTCATCTTTTTGTTTTTCATCTTCAGGTTCTTCTTTTGTTTAATACACCTCGCCATCGCCATCAAAATCCTGGTTTGATTTTCCAGGTGAATGCCATCTTATTCCTGCATTTGCTTTGTTGGGCATTCTCGTACGGGTCGGAACAGGGTGCCCTACTGCATGGTTTTGCTATCTTTGTTTTATATTTCTACCTTTACACTGTCAGTTTTGCTGTTGTTTTATAATTCCACCTCTACACATTGTGCCTTAGAAAGAGGTGCCTCTATTGTCAATACTTTTAGCAGGCTTTTGTTTTATCTTTTATGTTTTCTTGGTTCCTTTGTGCAATAACACATCACATAGATAGAAACCTAGATGGGGAATGAATTTATTTCTGAGTGTTACAGTTTTATATTTGTGACTGCCTGCAGACCAATTCAGAGAAGCTTACTTTCAGGCACGTGTCGTCTACTTTCGGGTGCTTGATTGCCGATACACATAATTATTTAATTTAACAATTTGGCTCATATATTGTAGATATATATTCTGGAAAAAGTTTAATGCACTGATTTCCAAAGTTATTATTGTCAGTATTGTGGTTGTGTGTGGGTGCAGATCAGTTCTTCACTTAGCTTTGTACATCTTGGATAACGGAAATAGTGGTAACTGAATTAAACGGTTAATAGTGGCATGGAGATAAAATTTTAAGATCAATGGCATATAAGGGAAATAGGTTTTACCGATGGCGGATCAGGGATTAGAAGTTTAACCAATGGCATATAAGGGATTTTCCCTATTTTTTATATGTAGAAATCAGGTTGTTTATCCATTCAGAAGCAACTTCATTAGTATTAAGAAAGACTAAAAGGTACCATATGATCCATTAGTATCTTCTGCAATATTTTTGATTTATTTATCCACTATGTTTTCATAAGCAACTTTCAGGTAATAGAATGGCCAGAGGCAACTTAGTGGGCCTGAATCTGATTCTTATGTTATCGATTAAACATGAACCATTGGTTGCATCATATTTTAAATGGCCTGATGCCCTAAAACTGATTCTATATGTTGGACTGACTGCATGAATAGATTTTTGTGGATCTTAATCATATTCTGATCAATTACGAAATGCTAACCTGGAAATATCAGGTGATAATTCATTGAAAAGGTCAACAGTTTTATCTACTTTTGATGTTATATCACAGAGAAACCATGAGAGCACTTCCTGCTATAAGTTATAGCATAACACTTTGTGTTAAGAAAACTTTTTCTAGGATTAAGGTAATCTTACATGTGTTGCTTGAATTGTGATAGCTCAGAATGGGATTCAGTTTTGCATTAATTACACCGAGTATAGGAATTCCTATCCATCTTGTTTTCGTTTTTTTTTCTAATTTTTATTGTTGGGAATGATTCAAGACAGTGAACCTTGTTGAAAAATACAATATACATGTTCATAGTTTGTATTAAGCTGCTACTCATGTGACTGAATATTTCAATTTGATAGCTCATAGCATCTTCTTTAGAAAGAGAATTGAATATAGAATTTATTGATTACATGGCTGATTTGATTTATATCCATTTTTCTGCTGAAAAACCAGAGCCGATGCATATTTTGGCCAGTGGATCTGAATAGAAGACTGATTCCCACTTCTGGACAGGCCTCATGAAGGTTAAAGATCAATTCCTATCTTATGGATCCTTTCAAATAAAAGACGGATCACAGATCCGCTTTTGGGAGGACATATGGATGGAAAATAGTCCTCTTAAAGAGCTTTATCCGAATCTCTACCATGTGATATATGAACCGCATTGCACTGTGGAGCATGCTATGTCAGGAGACCCCTATAATTTAACTTTTAGGAGGTCTTTAGAAGGGGTAAAGCTTATAGAGTGGCAGAACCTAGTAAGTAAAATTTCCGAGATCAACTTAACAAATGAGAGGGACTCTTTTACTTGGGATCTACATAGGAGTGGACAATTTTCGGTCCGATCCATGTATCAAATGATGATCAACCAAGATGTGCCCTTTAATCATTTGATCTGGAAACTAAAACTTCCCCTCAAAATAAAAATATTCCTTTGGTATCTCTTAAAAGAAGTTATATTAACAAAGGATAATCTAGCTAAGAGAAATTGGAAGGGCAGTCATAAGTGCCAGTTCAGTAATCGTGATGAAACAGTTAGGCATTTGTTCTTTGAATGTCACCATGCTAGAAATATTTGGAGGGTCGTTACTATTACTACTGGGTTAACCCCACCTAGGTCGGCTGCCCATATGTTTGGTACCTGGCTAACGGGTGTCGGTGCCAAAATGGGCAAATTCATCCTTGTAGGTACAGCGGCCTTATGTTGGGCAATTTGGCGTTGTCGAAATGATATTTGTTTTGACAACAAGCGATATACATCTTTTATGCAGGCTGTTTTCAGGGGAGCATACTGGCTGCGGTATTGGGCGCTACTGCAGCGTGAGGAGGTACGAGATGACTTTCGGTCCGTGAGCGCGATGCTGGAGGTGATCGCGTTGGAGCTCTTTGCTAGCCACGGATGGAAATTTAATAATAGAATTTATCCTCCTTAATTTTACTGTTGCTTCTTTGACAGTCTGCGAACTGCACTATGTAATAAAAACAAAATTGGCTGTGTGCTCCGGCAGAGGCCGGAAACTTTAATACAAGTTTCCTTTGTCTAAAAAAAAAGAAAAGCAAGAGGAAGTGGAAGGTGTTAGCTTGGGGGAAGACATGGTATGAACCTATCTTCTACGTCATGCCTTTATTTCAGTTGAATATATAATTGATTGGCTATCTGGGTAGACGTGTGCAGGAGAAGCCTTCCATAAAAACATATTAGGATTTTTTTGTCTTGGAGTTAACACTAATTTATTTTTTATTTTTCAAAAACAAGAGGTCAATCTATAATAGTACCAGGTGCTCTCAAACACGGTTTGATCTTTAGCTCTTTTTTTTATTATGCATGTAATTTGCAATTGGTCTGATCTCCGAGACAAAAATTGTTCTGTAAAAATAAGTAGTTAACTGGAACATAATGAAAACATTTGGAATGAAAAGTTACCGTGAATGGTTTTAATTTTGAGCTGAATGGTTAAAAAAATTAGTGTAAATCAAAACTGAATGGTGTGTTTTCTCTAATTATTATATTTTTTGACCATGTTTCTTGTACCGAGCACTGTCTTCTGTGTATTATTTGACACTTAATTTCTTCATTTCCATCAGGATCAGGACTTTTTCCTAGCATATTATGTGTAGATCTGTAGCCATTGGGTTGTGGGTTCAGTGCTGATAGCCTATTATATATGTGTTTGTGTTATTTTGCTAAATCATTGTATATTATCAAAGGAACCTTACTTTACTTTGCAATCTTGTGGAGATTGATAGGAAGAAAGATTACAAATTCGGTTATGGTCTACCGTTTGGAGAGTAAAGCAGATCCAACAGTTCTTCGAGACACATGTGGGTTGACATTTGTCAACAAGGATCCAGACAACCATTTCGTTTTTTTTACTGCATTTATCTGTCATCTTTGTATATTATCAAAGAAACCTTATATATGTGTTTGTGTTATTTTGCTAATCATTATATATTATCAAAGGAACCTTACTTTTGCAATCATGTGGAGATTGATCACTGGAAGAAAGATTATAAATTCGGTTATGGTCTAGCGCTTGTAGAGTAAAGCAGCTCCAACAGTTCTTCGAGACACATGGAGGTTGGCATTTGTCTACAAGGATCCAGATAACCTTTTCGTTTTTTTACTGCATTTATCTGTCATCTTTGTATAGCATAAAGAGGTGACTCTTGATTGTACTGGCCACGTTACTTGAGTGAAGTAGATTAATGTAGCTGTGCATCTGTTCGGCCATGCTGCTACTATATATATTCTTGTACCAAGAGTGCTACTACTGAATACCAACTGATATATCCAAAAGTGATGTCATGGGCTGGTCTCATTATTTGTTTTTTGTTTGACTAAAAATGATTATAAGGATATCCAAAATCTTTGAATGATATGAGATCGTTTGAGAAGGCTAACTATTTATATTTATTCCATGATACACCTATGTATTTTTGTGCCAAGAGTGACAGTACTGAATACCATAGGCAAATGACATGTAAAATCATGTTTCTCATTATTTGTTATTTGTTTGACTCAAAAAATGGTAGTGGTTGTGTAGATTCATTTTGTTGTTGATTATATCTTCTGTTTGTCCATGAGCTTGAGTCAAATAATGGTGAATCAAATTTATATCCTTTGGATAATTTGTTGCACCATGGATTATATATTTTATCGTATATTATTTGTAATTTGCATCACCCGTAGCAACGCACGGGCACTACGCTAGTATGTCTTGAACTGTTGTGAAATAGTGTTTGAATAACTAGTCGAAGAAACGAAATATTCTGAGTTCAGCAGCGCTAGCAGTTTCTTCGGCACGCAACATATCTTGCGCACGGCACGACCACATACTGCATAGCATGTGCCTCGTCCCAATCCAGCCGTCTCTCTCTCCTCTGCTGTAACGAGAGATTGAGATAGATACGCCTTCGCCTTCGTTCACACTGGTAGCTCGTTAAACAAATTCGGTGTTAATTAACCTTCTAAAGATGAGTGTGGACTACCCAGCTTCGGTGAACACGGGCAGCAGATAGCACTCTGCTGAAGTTATCCAGTGTTAACCACTAGCAATGATCTTTCGGTGAACACAGCATGCTTATTAACTATATATAGGTAATCGCCTACAGATAGCTCTGCCCAAGTTATCTCTCTGCAGAACGGGAAAGGGTGAATTGATACTATCGTGATCACCAGTCTGAACATCCTGATGGCTTTATGAATATGCAGAAATGCAGCAACAGATTGGTGCAGTAGACACTACTACAAAGAGGACCTAATGGCAGCCTTTTCCGTGTGACAGTTGAGCTTGAAAACCGTTAATGAAGTGTGCGTATTGGTTAAGTAAATCAGAAGTTATGGTTAGAATAGAACAATGAACTGGTCTGGTATCTATCTTTTTCTGAGATGTTAAGGAAACAAAGTCTTTTTCCCTAAATAATAATTAGACAATGCGTTGCATAGACTTGTCTATATGTTAGGCGAAACGATTCTCATCGCCCGTAGCTAAGGCAAGTGCACAATGATGAGCTTCTTGTGGTGTGGATACAGATGTTGTCCCTTTACTGTGCATTTTTATGTTCATTTGATAATCTTATTTCATATGATTCATGCTTATATTCTTAGTTTTAACCAACTTTTCCTATATTCAAGTGTCAGAGGTTCACATAATAAACTCCAATTGTTTTTTAGTTTCCATACTATACAAGTTTGTATAAACATGGGCTGTACAAGTTAGTACTTATGTTCAAGTTTACCGGTAAATAGAAGGAAAGTTCCAAGTGACGCCTGTTTTACACAGAAACTACTGTTTCATTGTTGTTTGAAGAAACACTATAAGAATCATGCACTATAGCAGCGCCTTCCAAAAACTCGTAGTACGGCAAAACGTACAGGTCGTAGCTATAGAGAGAGGTGGGCTATAGTGCGCATCAGTCGTCGCTATAGTGGGCTCAATAGCGGTGGTTCGTGTTATGACCCACCGCAATTGAGCCCAAACTCAACAATTGTGGTCCACATTGTAAAGCGCCTCTATTGAGTTAATTAATAATTATTGTTTTTCGTATAATGCTTGTTTAGATGGACAAAACATGGAAGTATGAAGCATCAAGATTAAGTAAAGATTTCTGAGATGAAGTCAATGTATTTCTTAAGAGTGCCGTGCAGCATGCTAAGCGTGTAGGAAGACAAGAAATATATTGTCCATGCCTAGACTACAAGAATTAGAGATTGTGGACGGATTCACGCATAATCAAATCTCACTTAGTGAAGAGGGGATTCATGGAGAAGTACACGAGTTGGACAAAGCACGGTGAAGACGAGCCGATTGAAGTTGAGGTCAAGCCGATTGAAGTCAAAGAAGAACAATATGTTGAACTTGATGAGTCGATTGAATTTGATGTTGCACCTGAATAGTCTGCTGATTTTGATGTCGAGGGAGGGCTTGATAACTTTGCAACGATAGAGGAGGCATTAAAAAATTATTGTATGAGAAATCCAAGGGATGTTCTATAGAGAGTACTATGTTACGTGCAATACTTGAGCTGATGAAATTGAAGGTCATCAATGGAAGGTCGGATGCTAGTTTCACCGATTTGTTAGATCTTTTTTGGATACACTACCAAAGCCCAACTCGCAGCCGGCCGCACCCGCGCACCGAAGCCGACGCCCATCCCATGGCCGCAAGTGCCGACCTAACGGCCATTATCACCTCGCACGGCGTGCCCCGATCCCGACACCGCCCGTACCCGGACCCTCCGCCGTCGGCACTCCCCGCCAACCGGCCGACGCGACCGTCGCCTTGTGCGCGCGGCGCCGTGGCCTCACCCCGCCGCAGTCGGCCGTACCAGCCCCCCCCGTGGCCACCACGTGGCATCCATGGCCGCTTCCCTCGGCTCCATCTATAAAAGCCTCCCCTTCCTCGCCGTTAACCGCACCACCGCTCGGAGCTCGGCAAGGCAAATTCCCCCTCCGGTTCCCTTCCTCCCCTCCCTTCTTCCCTAGCGCCGGCCGCCACCCGACCTCTCCTTTCTCCATCACCGCCGCACCGCCGTAGCTCCCTTCCACCTAGGCTGGGACACCACCCGGTTCTGCCACGAGCACGCGCACCTCCCCGGCCACCCACCCGACCGCCTCCGCCCCCCCCCGTGCACGCCCGCTAGACGCCACCACCACTTCCCCTCCCGGTCGGCCAGCTCGTGTTCACCACGCGCCGCAGCTCACCGCTGCCACCTCCCACACCTGCGACACCACTCTCCGACCCCCGGCATGCCCCTCCCCTGCCGCCTTGAACACCGCGACGACCGACGGTGAGCTTTTCGGCAAGTCCTCGCCGCCTTGAACACCGCGACGACCGACGGTGAGCTTTCCGGCAAGTACGCGTCGCGCGCCACTACTCCGGCCATCGCCGCCGCCGCGATCCATCCCCAACTCTTCTCGGCCGTCCGATCACCCATGCACGGGTAAGATTAGAGGGAGTAACACACCTTCGCTCCATAAAATCTCTCGCCCTCCATCTCGCATCCAACGGTCTAGATCTCCTGGATCTCTATAACCCCATACACCATGCCCATGGACCCGGTCCACCAGTGCCGTGGACTTAGTCCATAGATTTTTCCAATGCAAAAATAATTCTTAAACTCCCGAAATCCCATCCCATTGTATTTTTACATCCAGCCCCCGAGCTTTCTCATTATTATGTTTAGGTCCTTCAAGATTTACGAATGACCCCCTAACCTATTTGAAAATTACATTTCAAGTCCCCGACATTTTACAAAAGGCCCTCCATACTTTTATGTATTTAAAAATAGGTCCCTATGACCTTAAAAGTATTTACATAAAGATCCCGAAGCTTCCGGTCTTCATAACTTTTGATCCGGAACTCGTTTCGAGCGATTCCCGCGCTCACGTGATCGTCCCGACGCATAGAATATATTGCTAGCCACCATAATCACATCCCGATCATGTCCTCATAAACCACGACCTAACCCTGCCACCCATTAGTATATGCAAAACCTTCGATCTAATGGAATTTTAAATTGGAGCTTGATTGCTTTCTTAATTATTTATTTTCTTTTCCGTATTAGCTTCACGTATTATAGAGGCGGAGAATCCGAAGGAGCCCAAACTGGAGACGACGCCCGACGGCCGAAGTCGATTCCGACGCCAAGTAGGGTAACGACGTGAGGCACGACTCCTAATGGATTTAGTGTTGCCGGGCAAGCTCTATCAATTCCTTGATCATAATTGATCTTAATTTCTTTGCTTATTCTCGCACCTATATCGGAAGCTATTCTTATATGCATTTACCCTTACAAATATTTTGCTAGAGCCCAATTGTTATGTGATAATGTTCAAATCACTATAGATACGAACGTTATACCCTTGATTGCCATTAGAATACTAGAATCAACCTAGCTATATTGTTAACTACGTTAATGATATATTAGTATCATGCTTAGGAACTCGTTACTATCTTTCATCATACACCTTGTTTATAAAAATGTGTTTTGGTGGTGTGTGTTGATGGATGGGTGATTAGACCAACTATGTTAAGGTGAAGTTGGGTGGGAAGTGATACCGGTCGGGAGCGAAACTCCTAGTACTTGGTGTAGAGTACTTGATGAGTAGGTGTTGTCTATTTGTGATGGACGAGTGTTTGCCCTACCATAGAAGGACCGGTTCTTCGGACCCCAAATTGGTAAAGTCCAAGTACTTGGCACATATATGGTGGACGGTATGCTTGTGTCATACGCGTTGGATCCCCGGGCATTCGGGGTGGACTTGTGAGCGTGCCTAGTTGCGGTGGCAACGTTATGAGCTTACTTGCAAAGAGCGCATAGCTTGTGGGTAAAGTGTACCAACCTCTGCAGAGTGTATAAAACTATCCGGATGTCCGTTGTCACGGTATATTGGCACGCCAAACCTTGAGTTGTCGTTGATTAGCCACAAATACTAAACCCTTGAAGTGTGAGTGGGCAGCCTTGTGCCCGTGAGTTTTGGAAATGGTGTTGGCCCGGAGTACTCGTATGGATTTGAGACTATCTCGTTTGTGCGTACCAACTATTGATCCAGGGATTGGTGCATCATGCACAATACCCCTCCGAGGGAGGGGTGCGACAGATAGCAGACCAGCCCTGCTCCACCAAGTTGTCACAGCCGAGTAGACAGGGCGAGTGCAGCATGTTTCCCAGGGAGGTGAAGTGGCTTGGTGAAGCGTGCGACCGACCCCTTGAAGTCGATTGGCAAAGCGCATCGAGCACCACAAAAAAGAAGAACCGACTTCACAGGGGGAAACAGCATCACGAGGAAAAGCGCCACGCGAAGGACGCGAACCGAACACATTTCTAGAAAGCAAAAGCTAGAGTGAAGAAATAGCGAGTGAATCCATCGGACGCTGGCCAACTTATATACAAAAAGTTGAGGGACGCGACAAGGAAAAACTCACGAGGGCACGGAACAACAAAGTGTCAGGCCGATCTTATCCAAAACAGTCAAGGCGCAACGAAACTGTATAGTCATGACACAAAAGGCCAACAGGGCAACAGTGCATAATCCGCCAAATCCTAGGAAAAGTATAAGCGCTTGCTAAGGCCAACGACGAACAAAAGACAGCTAAGCCTAAGACGAGTTCACTCCGCGCCGCTCCTCGAGCCGGAATCCGAGAACGAAGTTGAACCAATGCTCCACACAGAGTCTTCGTATCCAGAGTTGACTTCGTTACCCGACCCACTGCAGAACTATCGCTGAAGACTTCGCCTCGTTTCACCACAGTTTAGGAAACATCAGAGAGGAAGAAAAATAAGGCGCCTGAGAAGAAAAAACCAAAAGCAACCAAAAACACGCCGCATACCTTTGCAAGACCAGCATAAGCCTGAACCCGGGCGTCTTCATATCCATAGGAAACCCAGTACTCTGACACAACTCATCTCACGGCCAACTTGTCACGTCGCTCAAGCTGTCACAGCAATGGCGATCAATTGCGATTTTCTCTGAATCGGCCAACTCTTCAACATGAGAGGAGTCTTTGCGCTCCAGCGAACTGAGAGCAGCCTCCGTGGAATAGAGGGAAGCATATTTGCAGCTTTTCTCTATGTCCTCAGGGACTGCCAGATGCTGCATCTTCAGCCAGTCCAGAAATGCAACTTCTGGGTTCACATGCGAAGTGGACTCGAAAAGGGGCACATAGGCACCAACCCGGGCCAGCAAAGCAGCGAAAGCAGAACTTATCTAGTCACCCCTTCGCGAGAAGACTTCGCGTCGTTCGTTTAAGGAAAAGCTAGCAGGCCCTGATTTCCTACTTTTAGCGCCTTCAGCTCCTCCTTGGAACCAGCAAGCTCCTCTCGAGAGGATTCCGCGACCTTCTTGTCTTCTGCCGCAGACTCCTTGAGACACTTTACCTCACCCTGGAGGTGAGGATTCGCCCTCTCAATAGTGGCAAAGTATCTAGCAAGCTTTGTTGAGCGCGGTTCGCGTTCCACGATGGCACTAGTCGCCTCGTCAGAGAGAAAGCTGCAACTCTGCCACAAGTGCACCATCTAAAAGATCCGAGAGAGCAACCTCATGTGGACGAACGGGCGAAGCCACGCGCTTCCCCGGCGTAGCGGCCGAGGCGGACTATGGAACTGCAGCTGCGCCAAAGGAAAATTAAGTCGAAGTGCCAAGCACAACAGGGCAAAGAAAAAACAGCAAATAAGAAAGTACAAAGTGCCTTACCCGAATCAGAGAAGGTTCTAGTAGAGTTGCTGCCCCCGGCTTTCGCCCTGAAAGGAGACTTAGCACGGTGCCTTGCGTAGGCACGAAGGGCTCGTCAAGGATGTCCAGCATAAGCACGGAACACAACCTCGCACTAGCGGTTCGAAGCAAACCGCGCCCCGCCGCTTCGTATTTCGACGGGCCCTCGAGGCCAACCTGCGTTTTGGCTTTCCTCGTCGAGCGCTCAGCAGCGCCACCTTCGCGGGACGACGAGCGTTTTTGTTTCCTGTCCGAAGCTTTCGCCTCCCCGCCAACTTCATGCTAAGGATAAGGAATGCCAGAATTGTGGAAGATACAGTTGAAGCGACCGCATGTAGCCGTACTTTCGAGAATCTGGTTATGTTCAGTAGAGGAGACCAAGGGTTGCCTGTAAACAAACATGTAATCTTTGAGTTTACTTCGCTTACATAAGAGTTTTTATCTCACCACTTTGTCTACTTACTTCGCATACCTTGTTCTATGTGTTCGGTGTGCTTAGTGGGTCCTTACCTCGCCACTTAGCATACCAACAGAACCCAAAGGTATCCATGCAAAATGGCAGAACCGTTATGGTGTAGTGGTCAGGAAGAAATGCAAAATCACATGGTCTGATTGGAAGGTGGTGCCACAAGAGCGCAAAGAGGTAATGTGGAGTGCGCTTAGAACAAAAAATCTTGTTCCCACCAGCGGACCTAGAAGAAGCCAAGAAGACAACAATGGCCACTATGTCACATATTTTTTGAGAAATGAGGTCCAAGCTAAACTACACATATGTCAAACATAACAAAACTCTTGTCAAGGGTTTATCTCGGCACTAAACTACCTGGCCCCATACGGATCAAGAACTCGATGGTGCAACACAAGAACACGAGAGGGATTTAGACAGGTTCGGGGCCCTCAATCAAGAGTAATACCTTATGTCCTATATGAGTTGTATTGCCTTAGCAGATTGTTATACATGTAGATTGTTTTCGAGGGGTCCCTACTTCCGCCTTATATATCCGGGGAGGCGGGGTTACATGTAGAATCCTAGTCGGTTACAATGCTAACATAATTGAAAATTCTATCTCTATGCTTCCTTATCGATGTAAAGTCCTACGCGGTCGATCTTGTACTTTCCTTGGGGATTACGTCGGATAAATTGGTAGAATTGTCCACCTCCGTTTCCATCCCAGTATATAGAGCCTTCTAGTATCTTGTATCGGTTGGACACCACTCTATGGGCCCTCTCGACCAGTCATATGTCTACAATTTGCCACCTTGTCCTTGATGAACAATCTTTCGAGTATTGTATACCCATAGGCTAAGTACTCGATAGCAGCCCCCGAGTAATTTTTTATTTTGCCTTGAATTTGACCGACCCTAATCTACATATTGGTTTGATTCTAGTGCAAAATTAAAAAGAACTTCATCTTCCGGAATGCTTCGTCTTGTAATTTGGCTTCCGAAAGCCAAAAAATTGATCTTTTCTTCTCCATACCGCCTAGTTAGATGTCAAAAAATTGAACTATTTTTCCGCAGGTGCATCGGTCGGATGCACCCAATTGGGTATAGCCCCGACTCTTGGATCATTTGATCTCCTTCAAATAATGCAAGAGTCTACCAATTGAATCTTCATTATTCTCTATCTTCCGCGATCGCTACCGATCGCTCTTGAATGTGGTGCACCGGTCAGGTCCACCTAATTAGGTGTAGCCCCCAACTATTGTCTATTTTGAGCTTCCGCAAATAATGCAAGAGTTGTTTAAAAGAGTCTACGCTTATTTGCAAGAATTTTCGACCAAAATTGGCCACCAATTGCATACCTCTCTGTGGTTTCTGCTAAGAACATATTTTCCAACCAGTCTAGCCCGGTCACAAATCTCAAATTCTTGGTGATTCACAACAAGTACTAGTTTGTGACCGCAAAATGAGTCAAAACTCATATTACGCTTAGTGAAATTTCAGTAAGAACTAATTTTCCGACCGATCAAATCAGTCAGCAATATACTCGGGCTTAACTTGATTATTTAAGCCTATAAACAGCCGAATGCTTAACACTCGGGGCTTAGGCAGCTGAACTAATGTTAACAATCAGGCAAGATCGTCTTTGATCCGACTGGTTTGCAACATAATTCCCTCCAAAAAATTGGTTTGGGCTAAAATTTCTCATACGGCTATGTGTCGAACACCACGGACCATATTCATAATTGCGAAAGAGCCCATGTGATTACTCGAAATTACACACGCCTTCCTTCTATAACCCTAAGGTTACGAAACTTAACTTGGACCTGAACGAAACGTTCGACATAGCTAGGCCGCTAATATGGGCCCATTCAATCGTAGCCCCCGAGCCCATATCGGGGTCATTATAAGTAGTCCAACGGATGACCTAGGTCATATCAATTTCCAAATCCGCCGCAGCGTGCTCTTGCCTCCTGCATGCTTCTCTGTGTTCTTTGCTATTCACGATCTAGCCTTCCTTCAAGAAAGAGAAGCAATCCCTTTTCTAGCTCCAATCTGAACCAATGGCAAAATCCTCCGAATCTGCTTCATCCTCTTCCCCCATCCCTCGCGCAAAGCTCCCCGTTGGAGTCCAAGAATTTCTCGCAAGCAATACCACCGAGAAGAATCTCGAAGAATTGGTTGCAAGTGGAGTTCTGCTAGCAAAACCTATGATCCAGTGGAATGCATTAATGAAGACTAACGGGTAGTATTCAGCTGGTTGTTTAACCAGGGATTTGATCTCCCGTGTTGCTCCTTCTTCCGCGGGCTCCTCCATTTCCATGGCCTTGAGTTGGTGAATCTGAATCCTAACTCCATCCTCCATATCTCCTTTTTCATCCACCTTTGTGAATCTTTCCTCGGGGTCCTTCTCCATTTCAATATTTTTCGCTACATCTTCCATATCGGATCGCTCCCTTGAAAAACGCCAAGCGGGCGGGGGCATTGGATTCAAGTTCGGGATGTAGCAGACTACTTCCAACTTCCACTCATCAAGGCTATCTCTAAGTGAAAGTATGAGTGTTTTATATGTGATAACCTTCAAGCGTCCCTTCTAGCCTATAAAGCCAAAGTAACTCCGGAGCTGGCTTGCTTGGAATCCTAAAGGCCTAAGGGGCGAATTGGCCTAGGATTAACAAGTGAAATCCCTTCCGCAAATGATTGCAGAGCTGAAAGAAAAGAAAGAAGTTACTGCTAAAACAATCATCTAGAGCTTCATCGTTAGGAAAGTACAGCCCATGAAGCGCCGGACCGCTCTAGGACGGACCTTCAAGGAGAATAACTATACTGGCGATGGCTCCAACCATCCCGGTCTTAACATGATGTACGATCGGGTTCCAAAAGTACTAGTCGGCTACAATGATAGAGGTTTCGAGAAAGTAGGCGTCGTCTACAATTATGAGAAGATTCGGCTAGCAGTAAGACAAGTCTCCGATATCTTTACTTCACCTTTCCATACTATATTCATTAATCTAATCAATACCTTTTGTATAGGAATGAAATCGATTCAAGAGCCATCTCTCACGCCCGGCTAATGATCCATAGGGGAGGATTATGGAGACGGTGGAAACCAAACCGCTCATATCTCCTCCAACCCTGGTCAAGCAACCAGGACCACTCGGTCCGGCAAGACCGCCGGCAAGAGCGATCGCGCTCCCAAGCAGCACCGAAAGTTAGTTATCAACAACGGTGACAATGAAGAGATGCCGGCAGTTGATCCCAATACCACCGCAACACGTGAAGAAGCCCGACTCTAAGAAGAGGCTGCTAGGAAGAAAGACTTCCGAGCCACATGGATCGTGCCCCAAGGCTCGACCGGTGGATCCGAGGGAACAAATAGCCCTCGCAGATCTAGAAGCCAAAATTCCACGTAGATCCGGTTATACTCCTCCGTAGACCGACGCACCTAGCGGCTCGGTTCCGGGAGGAGCTACTAAAGCCCCGAGGCACTGATCGCTACCAAAAGGGGTGTCCAATAACCAAGTGGTGGCTCTCGGGGGCAACCAAAGAAGAAGACCAAGATCGCTCCGGACTTCGGACGAGATGACAGGTATCGTTTACTCTTCAAGTATTTAACCAATCCTTAGTAATTCCTAACCGAACTCTTTTGATTTGACCGCCCTTTTTTATAGTATTCCCTAGAATCTACAAGGAGCAATGTCAAAATTTGCAAGAATCACCCTAGTGACACACCAAAGACTATTTTGAAAGCCCACGAGACCGTAGCTAAGACGCCGGATGCAGGCCCGAAGCCTCAAAATATGGCAACCGAACATACCCCGACTGCTCCAACTAGCGAAGCTTCTTCTACATCGGTCGAAATGGTCGCTAAGACTGCCGAAGAGACGAAGACCACCACTAAACTGGTCGACAACTCCTCCCACTCTTCTAAGCCCACCTAGAACACCGAAAATCTTACTATACGATGGCCTCAACCGATCCGGGTGGATGAAGATATCCTAAGACGCCCACGCACCAACGCCAAGCCCGCTTCGGCTGAGCCCAAGTTGACGTGTATGATTATCGGTGAAACCATTATTGATGAGACCAGCGGGGTGGAGTCCTTAAAGACGATCGCCGGCTCGAATGCTTGAAGAGGAGGAAGAGGCCCACAAACAATTCAATAAGTATGGCAAGGTACTCGTTCTTCCATCGTCGAGCAATCCTCACTATCCTACAATTATCTTCTTATCCCAATTTTTCTATTCAATAGACCATCTTGAAATCATATGTGGCAAAGACCCAAATCATCCACAGTCGATCTGTGCTAGACCACTCAACAATTGAAGGAGCTGGAGCTGTAGACTGCAACTCTACTCTCCAAAGAAAAAGATCTCGAGCGCCGGGAGCAAATCTTAAACAACGTCCATCAAATCATGGAAGATTGACGAAGGAAATCCTCAAACCGAAGAAAGATATCCAAGGTACACTCTTGCATAAGAATGTTTTATTCTACATTAAAATTTCATTCAATCTTGTCCATTTGTAGTTCAAGAACATTTGGATGCGACACACCGAGAAAATTGAAGAAATGCTCAAAGACAAAATGTCACACCAAACAATAGCCTTAGAAGAAGTCAAAAAACTCGAAGAAGCCCAAGCTGCCGAATTTAGGAGATTGAAGCAAACCCGATCGCTAAGGATCAAGCGCTGAGGCGGGAGCTCGAGGCGGCCAAAAATTCCCAAGCGAGAATTAGACAAGGCGCGCGAGACAACGAAAAAGCTTCAATCTGAATCGGACAAGCCGCTTGAAGCAGCCCGAAATGCCCAAACGGATAAAGAATGAGCAGTCGGGAAACTCATGAAACCGCCAATAGAGCGCTAAAGACCAAGGAGGAGGAAATTTGAGATCTCCTCAAGAAGAATGAAAAGCTAATATCCAAGGCGGTCACGGTGACAAACAAGTTTGATGACGTGAAATTGTCTCATAGACGTATGCCTCTCATGTTCATTGTCTTGAATTCCAATACCATAGCACATGAATAATGTAATGCCTTGGTTTCTAGGGTTTGTTGCCGGTACCATGTGACTGGACAAGTACTTTAAAGGAGGTGATATCCCCGAAGACAACCTCGATTTAGAAGATCTATTGTGGGATGCCCCTCGCCAGCTTGAAGAGCACTGGAGACTAGTAGTTGCTGAAGCAGGAACTCATGTAGCTACGACGATCCGATCATGGACTCCAACTAACGAAGCAGATCTCAACTTCATCAAGATTGGAGCTCATCTAGAGATGTCCAATTAGCGGTTCAATGAGCTGAAGAACTTCCTGCTAGGCACTCGTCAACGATCATGTGGAAGACCTACCGGTGAATCCTCGTCATGAGCCACTGGACCAAGATGGATGCATGTCGGTTACTCGGTGATGTAGAAGATGAAGGTTTCGAAGATCCGGACATCAACTAGCTATCCGATTCGGAAGAAACTGTCGAAGACCGGCTTAGTGACACATTGAAGACAAGGGACACCGGTACCTCTAGCAATGTTGGACCTAGTTCTTAGGCCTTGTATATGTAAACAAAATCAAAATGTAATAATGTTTATGTAATTAAAATACTCCAAGTATGTTAAAAACCACTAGTTTTATCAACATATAAGTAATCTCTCCTGTCGCACACATTAGCATTCAAATCAATCATTATATGCTAAAACAATTCAACTCTATTAACCGAGTCACTTAATTCAAGTTTCATCCTGCTTCAATCGGTCGACCCTTAGCTAAGCAATGACGGATAACCTTAAACGCATCCAACCAATGACATGACCGCTAGCTCCTAATGGCACTGGGTATAGCTCACGGTGACGGTGTTGGGCTACGAGGAGGCTACGCTGGCACATTCAAAAACGAAAACCCCATAGAGCAGGAACAACCGAGGTTGTAGATCACGAAATTACCAGTAGATGTGCTAAAACAATTTGTCGATGGCGAATCAGCACAGACAAATCGGCGCGATCGTTCAAGGCCTTCTCCCCATGTGCGCGTGGCTCGCCCTTGTACAACAAGTGCGGCACTCCTAGGTATCCACACGTACGGTGGCGGAAGCGTCACGAACCGGACTGCTAGGTCCGCGAGGGCAACGAGGGCGCGGGCGTCTAGAAAGAGGGTAGCGGCAGTGTCGAGAGCAATCCCCTTTTCATGTGTGCCTGCTCCTCCTTTTATAGACCCCGTAGGCACCCACTAATGGGCTCTCGGACCTAGACCCACTAGTTGTCTAATTTGGATCATATCCTCATTATGCTTCCAACCCCTTTAGTGTGCGACCCTATGGGCTCACGTATGTGTGAACATGGCTCGAGTACTTCTACTCGACCAATAGTTGACAGCGGCCTCTAGCAAGACGTGACAACGGAACGAACCTTGATGTTGCCTAGAGGGGGGGGTGAATAGGAGAACCCTGCAAATTAAAACTTAAACCCGAGATCACCACCAAAACCGGTCGGACCTGTTTTGTTAGGGAATGCAGGAAACTTTGCTTTTCTGTCTATCTCGAACGAATACCCGAAGTAGTGCCTCGGTTGATGTATGTTGCAGTAACACTTAGTCCCTACACATCACAAACAAGCACAATCGAGTAGATCGAAGCGGAAGCACAATATGAGATAGAAAACAAACAAGACAAGCAAACCGAACAAGATGACACCAAGTGTTGTTTGTCGAAGTTTGAATTCACCCCGTGAATCCTACGTCTCCGTTGAGGAAGCTTGAGTTGCTCCAACTCCAAGCTGGGTCTCTTTCAACCACTTTCCCCGATCCACTAGCTTGATCTTTTCCCTTTCGGAGGCAAGATCACAACCTTCACAAACCGACCCTTGGCTCACCACAACTTGGGAGCTCGCGGGTAACACCTAGCCGTCTAGGAGGCTTCACCTCCAAGAGTCACAAATGCCAGAAGATTGCTTAACGCAGCCACAAAGTGCTCAAGGCTTCGATTGCTCACAAATGCTCAAATCTCTCAACCCAACTCAATGATTTTCACCAAATCACTCAAGTCTCACAAAGAGGTGTTGGGGAGAGCTCAATATGGCCGCTAGGATGTTCTGAAATAATCTGGAACCAGCAGCCCTGGAAAGAGGGGGAGGGAGGCTATTTAAACTGTTTCTGGAAAACTAGCCGTTGGACATGTCATCCAAAACCGGTCCGACCGGTTTGCCAAACTGGTCCGACCTATTTTTGACCAGCACACCAACTAAGCTCCATAAGGCACTCCACTCACTTCTATTTCATCTCTTCACACCAACTTTTGTGTAAGGGTTATATACAAGGTCTACAACACTATTTCTCTCAAAGCAGAGGTAAATCCTAGGTCTACGTAACCGGTCGGACCAGTTTCAAAATCGGTCGGACCTGTTTTGTCGAGTCAAGCACACTAGCAGGTTGGTTTTCGGGGTTTTCCGCTCATGGCTTCTCACTTGGGATGTTGAGCACTTTGGACACTATAGAAGCATAATGTTGCATCCCCCTTGATAGTACGACAAACTTATACTCAAGATTAAAAGCAAATATACATTTTTCACTTCTTAAGCTTGTAGACTTGTCAGTTGCCACTTTATCAATTTTGCTTCAACTTGGGGTTGTCAACACGAATGGAGATCCAAGGATATCCACCTTAACATGATGACCATGGATTTTGTCATCAAATAGACAAAGCTCCATAGTATATACATGTCATCTTTTCGTTCTTGATACACATATAATTGACACTAGGAAATATGCAATCCTCCATCGCCTTTTTCATTCGTCGGATTCAACATCCACCTGCTCTTCTCCACCACAAAGATTCATCGACGCCAAGCCTCTTGCTTGCCCTTCTCCAATATATGGTCCATCGTAGCCAAGTCCTTGCTAATCCTTCATCAAACTTACCATCAAGATTGACACATTTCTTTGCATCATCCATTAGCACACCCTTGATATTCATCTTTATGTTGTATTGATTTTTTTGTTGTGATGTATGTTGCTTGCTTGATATGAAACCAAGAATTAAGTCACCAATAGAAATGGTGATACTCTCATTGTCCAATATGAGACATATCAACAAGCTTCATTTTTTCTTCATGTGACACATAGTATAATATTTTCACGGTTGATCATCCATGTGATTCGTCTTTATCACATTCTTTGCCATATGGTAGTCACATAAATACATGTGATGTGACACCCCTACCTCGCGAAGCGAGAGGGATTGTCGAACAGGATCGTATCGGGAGACATTCGACGAAGCGAACGTACATTGCACATACATCGGGGATACATCCGTCATTTTATTACATAGAGAACATTACTTGAATAACACGTTCTTACAGAATCTCTTAGTTATTACAAGCCATTGTTCGAATTTCAGATTTTACAACACATAAGTGAAGTGTGTTCTTACAATACTTAATAATGTTTTTGCGGAAGCGTAACATCTCGACGATACATATATATAGAGTTAACTTAGGAGAACCACACCGGCCCATACGGCATGGCCTCACTCTTGGGTCGGTGAAGCGGGAACCCACTCCACGGTCCATTCCCGAGGTTCCTCGCTTTGACACACATACTTCCCGCAGCAATCACAATAGTCGGGCTGCGGGAATCCTGAAAACAGTTGCAACACAAACCCCGAGTATCTAATATACTCCGCAAGGCTTACCCGTCAAAAATGGTTCTAATAACCGACTCTAGCATGCAGGGGCTTGACCTGGTTTGCGGAAACTTGCCAAAATCAGCACTTAAAGTATTTGTCTAACTCATGTTTTAGCCAAGTTAAGAGGGTTGAAATATGAAGATAAATTTAGTGAGCACTTCTAACAAAACATGGTTGCAATACATGAAGTAATTCTTCAAAATCAGCAAGTTTAATCATCATATTCACTTGTTACTACGATGCGATCTGCTCGAGACAAGTGGTACTCATCACCGCGAGGGACGGCGATATATATCGATTTACACCCTGCAGGGGAAACCCAAATGCACGACATACGCATCATTTAAGAACACGTATGGCCACCTTTCACAAGATCACCATAGATATGAGCCGGGTCCACCCTCCGAGTGTGCATTCCACATGCGACCACAGTAGCGTCGGGTCCAAGGGTAATAACACACCCTCCGATCTACTCACAAACCCGTGCATCCACCGTGACCAACACTTTGCACAAAGGGTGGAGCGACCGTCCAACACTACGACTCTCAAGTTACATCGGTTTACCAACTCCCATACGAAGGTATGCATTTGGTACACAACTCAATACTTGCTCGCGGAGTCACACGGTCCTCAACCGACACGCACGGGGCTATGGCGAACATAGGCAAACCTTGCCACCGCATCCTACACATGCATTTCCCCGTACGGTCTCAATTTCATCAATATCATGTGAGAGGTAACAAAGTTAAATCCCTAGACCGGGTGATCTCCAAATCACTCGGTGTTGCTACCGATGACTTCTTATTAAGCATAGCATTTCTAACGAAAAGGATTTTACCTATCCAATGAGACCATAGGCATAAAGGGATAATAATGCAACTACGGTTACGATCAACTCCTGAACTTAAGTGCACAATACATGACATCATCACATGTGAGGTAAAGCAAAACTTTTAAAAGCGTGGGTTATGCACCGGGGCTTGCCTTGGTTGGTTTCGTAGTCGGTGCACTCGTACTCGCTCACTTCAATTTGGTGCCCTCCTTGATCTTCAGTCCTGGTCGGGGTTCCTATATGAATGCATATGAAGTGCATGAGCAATGTATGAATTCATATTGTTATAGTTCATGGAACTTTCTCAATAAGATAATGCAACGAAACGTTTGCATGAATTAAACACTTTCTTGAGTGGTGATGCTATGGTCATGATGGTGGTGAGTAAGGTTCGTTTCATGGGGACAACCTTCTAATTAGGTAAACTTTCCATCATTTAGTATAAATGTATATGCTAGTTTTTGAGATCAAGAAAATAGGGTATAATTCCTTATTACTTAGCATGCAAGAGGTTGGTGCTCACTTCTTAGGATGAAGTTTGATCATGTCGTTATACATCGTGCACCAGGAGTACTCTTCATTTCATGTGGTTTTGCTACGATTAAACCTACTTCATACGACCGTTCTTGCCCAAAAAGATAAACATTATTATAACATGTTTAAATATACCATGCAATGTGAGAAATGTTTAATTTGACCTTAGCAAATTCTCAGCTATTTGCTTAGTTAAGTCTGTGCTGCCAGGCTGACTGCGAAGCCTTCTTAAGGTGTCCAAATCTTATTATTTTGCTATAAAACTTAGGTGGTTCATGTTGGTTAATGTAAAGTACATAACTCAAGGTTTACAATGAGCCAAGAATCGCTTCATTTGGATCTGTATTCAAAAAGTTATCGAATTTCAAAAACAGCAAGTTGTCACGCGGGCATAACGGTTTAGCATCTTAGAGCGCTTAAATCTTCATCTTTTCTACACATGAAGTGCTGGGATTATGTTACCACGTTAAAGTACAAGTTTTCTACTTTCCAAAGTGCCCTTGCTCATGTATTTTGGATCTGAGATCCAGAAGTTACATCATTTTTAAAATGCAATCTTGTTTATGCGTTTGGTCACGATAGCATGTTCATCGTGTTCAAAAATTAAATTTTTATATACAACCATAGGAGTTCATGTTCACCATGTTGTAGTACATGTTACAAACTTTCGAATGTGCTTTGAATCATTTAAATCCGTGGTGTAAATCTCGAGATATGATATTTTCAAAATCGTTAACGTTCACGGTTTTTGGGCTCGGCCAACGCGTTCGAAAATTTTCTAAGTGCTGGAGCGCGGCCAGGCATGCGTGGCGTGCGCGGCGTGCGCCGTGCGCGGCGGCGTGGCGAGGCCGCCGGCGGTGAGTGGAGGCAAGAGAGAGGGGGCGTGCGGGCCGGCGAGCACCAGGGAGTTCTCGCGCATGCGCCGCGAGGCCCCAAAGCCTAGGAGGCTCACCGTGGTGGCGGGTCGTCGGGGAGGTGGCGGACGGGTGCGGGCGACGCGACGGCTTGACGGCGTTCCCGGCGAGCGGCTGCGTCAAACACCGAACCAAGCTTACACGATGTAGATGGGAACCAAAGGATGCTACGAGCGGGAGGAATCGGAAGCTAACTCACCGGAGAAGAAATGCGGCCAACAATGGCGGCCGGCGGAGTTGAGGGGAAACCGGGATTGCGCACGAACGGCTGCGGGACTGGGGGCTCGTGCTCCGGAGAGCTTGCTAGGGTTAGGGCGATGCTCGTGACGCGCTGAGAGAGTGGGGAGCTGGCCTCGAGGAGATGGGGCGGCGGGGTGGTGTTCGGGTGGCGGCGACCGGGGGAGCGATTTTTATGGCGGCCATGGACGGCGGAGCTTCTCGCGTGAATTCAACGCGACCGAGGCGATCGCGGACGCGTGGGGCGGCGCTGTGCAGGCGGGCGGCGCCTCGACCGGCCGGGATGGGCACGAACGCCGGAGCACTCGCCGGCGGTGGCCCCGAGCTCCTGTGCTTGCCCCGTTGTCCGAAGGTTCTTTTTATTTACGACTTTGCCACTGCGGTCCTTCTCTGTAATATGCTCACAGACTTTGATCCTTTTGACATTTTTGCAAACCAAAATTTCTGTGGGTTCTTTGGATTATGTGGAACAACTTTCCTTAAAGGCAAAAGTTCAGATTCGAAATGTAAAAATTTATAAAAATTGTTGAACAGATGCTGTTTCTGATTAGGTTTGGATTTTTCTAGGGATTTGTGCTGCTCCAAAAATTCAGGAAAAATGCTCTAAATTCATGTCTTGATATGTTCTACCAGATTGTGCAAAAATATGGGGTTACTACTTTGGAGAAAATTTGAGATCTCAAGAGCTAGGGTTTCGGGACGATAAAAACCCTAATAGGCCTTAATCTTATTATTTCATGTGACTAGCCAGATGATCCTTGATTTGCACATGCAATTCTTCTGTTAGCACAGTAACATGGTGAATTTGTGACACGGGGTGTCACAGCCCTCCCCTTAAAGAAATCTCGTCCCGAGATTAGGATTGATAAAAGAGTGGTCGAAGGGAGGTGCGTCGTTACCTCGATTGTGATGCCATGAATTCGGGAAAATGATTCTCCAGGAATTCCTCCTGTTCCCAAGTGGCTTCATCCTCGGTGTGATTACTCCATTGCACCTTATAGAATGTGATAGTGCGGTTGCGAGTAACACGATCCTTTTTATCGAGGATCCGGACGGGAGTTTCCGGATAAGATAGATCATCTTGCAATTGCTCGGTGTCGGAGATGACCACATCAATGGGTGGTTTTAGACACTTCTTGAGTTGCGACACATGGAACACGTTGTGCACACGTTCCAAGTTGGTCGGCAATTGCAACCGGTATGCCACGGGGCTAAACTTCTCCACAATTGGAAATGGTCCAATATAGCGGGGAGCAAGTTTTCCTTTTATACCAAAACGTGACACACCTTTATTTGGAGAGACACGAAGATAAACATGATCGTTTACCTCGAATTCCAGCGGGCGTCTCCTTTTGTTTGCATAACTTATTTGGCGGGATTGAGCAGCCTTCATATTAGCTTGTATTTCTCTCACTTTTTCCTCGGCCTGCTCAACAATATCCGGACCAAATATTATTCTTTCGCCCGACTCGGACCAGTTTAACGGCGTACGGCAAGAATGTCCGTATAACGCCTCAAAAGGAGTGACTCCAGAGCTTTCTTGATAGCTGTTGTTATAGGAAAATTCAATGAATGGTAACTGATCATCCCAACTTCCCTTTTGAGTCAAAGCACACGCTCTCAACATATCCTCCAAATATTGAATTAACCTTTCCGATTGTCCATCTGTTTGAGGATGATATGCAGAGCTCCGGATAAGGGTAGTACCAAGACTAGCATGCAATTGTTCCCAAAATCGAGAAACAAATTGCGGACCACGATCTGAAATGATGGTCTTTGGTACACCATGCAAACATAGCACACGGGCAATATACAATTCAGCATACTTCTTAGCACTGTAGGTGGTGTGTACCGGAATAAAGTGTGCTGATTTCGTCAGTCTATCGACGATTACCCATATGGAATCATGTTTCTTGGAGGTGGGAGGTAATCCAACAACAAAATCCATGGCTATGTCTTCCCATTTCCAAGCGGGAATTTTTAATGGGTGCAATAGTCCGGCTTTCTTTAGATGATCAGCCTTGACTCGTTGGCAAGTGTCGCACTCGGCAACGTAACGAGCCACTTCTCGCTTCATGCGAGTCCACCAAAATTTCTCTCTCAACCCACGGTACATTTTGTTACTACCGGGGTGTATGGAGTATTTAGAGAGATGGGCTTCATCAAGAATTTTCTTCCGTAGTTCCAGGTTCTTAGGAACAACGAGACGGTTATTGAACCATAGAACTCCCTCCTCATCTTGACGGAAGCACTTAGCTTTTTCGGTACCCAACTTCTGTCGGATGTGTTCCATACCTTCATCCGTTTTCTGGGCAGCAATGATTTCTTCTCGAAGAGTAGGAACAAGAGCCAAATTATGCAATGCACCATAAGGAATGATATGAAGGCAAGGATTACTCTCATTTTCAGATTTGCTGCAGTTTTCCATAGAGCAGATTTCAACTTGGTTGCATTGGTGCTTGCGGCTTAATGCATCGGCAACCACATTAGCCTTTCCGGGGTGGTAATGAATTTCCAATTCATAATCTTTTATCAATTCCAGCCATCTTCGTTGTCTCATATTTAATTCTTGCTGCGTGAAAATATATTTGAGGCTTTTATGATCGGTATAGAGATGCACCAGATTTCCTAAGAGGTAATGTCTCCAAGTTTTGAGAGCAAGAACTACCGATGCCAATTCAAGATCATGAGTGGGATAGTGCTTCTCATGTTTGCGGAGTTGACGGGAGGCATAGGCAATGACTCGGCCTTCTTGCATGAGAACACAACCCAATCCAATGCCGGACGCATCACAATATACGTCAAACGGCTTGTCGATGTCGGGTTGAGCTAGAACGGGAGCAGTGGTTAAATGCTTCTTCAAGGTTTGGAAGGCATTTTCGCACTCTGGGCTCCACTTGAAGGTAGAGTCCTTCTCCAACAATTTGGTCATTGGCTTGGAGATGATAGAAAAATTTGGAATGAATTTCCGATAATATCCCGCAAGTCCGAGAAAACTACGGATGTGCTTGACGGTTTTGGGAGTCTTCCATTTTAGCACGTCAACAACTTTACTTGGATCGACGGAAATTCCTTCAGCTGAAATGATATGACCCAAGAATGGAACTCGATCCAACCAAAATTCACACTTGCTGAATTTGGCATAAAGTTGATGATCTCGTAGTCGTTGAAGCACAATGCGGAGGTGTTCAGCATGTTCTTCCTCCGTCTTGGAATAAATGAGGATATCATCAATGAATACTACCACGAACTTGTCCAGCTCCGGCATAAATACCGAGTTCATGAGGTACATGAAATGAGCCGGTGCATTAGTCAGTCCAAAAGACATTACGAGATATTCAAAAAGTCCATATCTCGTAGAGAAAGCGGTTTTAGGAATGTCCTCTCGGCCGAATTTTAATTTGGTGATAGCCGGAGCGAAGATCGACTTTTGAGAATACTTTTGCACCGACTAATTGATCGAATAGCATATCAATGCGTGGGAGGGGGTATTTATTTTTGATGGTCACCGCATTGAGAGGTCGATAATCAACACATAACCTTAGTGATTTATCTTTCTTTTTCACAAAAAGAGCGGGGCAGCCCCAAGGCGAAGCACTTGGGCGTATGTACCCCTTGTCTAGAAGTTCGTTGAGTTGCTCCTTAAGTTCAGCTAATTCATTTGGAGCCATTTTATATGGTCTTCTAGATATTGGTGCGGTTCCGGGTTGAAGTTC
The DNA here is from genome assembly GCA_031894775.1 of Chloris gayana. NCBI lineage: Eukaryota > Viridiplantae > Streptophyta > Magnoliopsida > Poales > Poaceae > Chloris > Chloris gayana. Next base: position 51,274 of record JAUNZO010003112.1, read on the forward strand.
AATTTTAAATTCTACGTCCCGATCAGGTGGCATTCCGGCAAATCATCCGGGAACACATCGGGAAACTCGCATACTACCGGTATGTCTTCTAGTTTCTTTCCTTCTAGGTGCTGAATTTGATTTCTAGAAAATTTTGGGTGTGGCAAGGATAGGATAGCCGGGCCGTACAGAGGTGAATTTAAATATACTTCCCGGGTGTCTATGTGTAAGACAGCTCTATGTCGTTTCATCCATTTCATTCCTAATATTACATCTATGCCTTGCCCATCTAGAATGATTAGTGTTGAGAGATATGTATTTCCGGCAAGTTCCAGGGGAACGTTTCTTGTTTCACGATTTGTGTGAATGAGGCCACCGGGGATGTGATGGTGTATGGAGTTTGCAAAATGGTGGAGGATAGATGCAACTTATCCACACACGCTTGACTAATAAAATCATGCGTGGCGCCGGAATCGAAAAGAATGAAAGCGGAATGTCCGGATATGGAAAACATACCCGAGAGGACCGGTTCTCCGGCTTGCACATCTTCGACCGTAGTAAAATTCACACGGCCGGTCTTGGTGGGGGTTTTGTTGTGATTGTTGTTGCTGTTGTTGTTGCCGCGGTTATTATTGTTGCCATTATTGCCGCGGTGGTGCTGATGCTGATTATTCCCACCGTTGTTGCCATTGTTGCGGCGAGGGTGTGGGCAGTCTCGGATGAAATGACCAATACCGCCGCAGTTAAAGCATGGCTGCTGCGGGGATGGTCCGGCACCTTGGTTATGCTGCTGCGGGGTGTGTTGGTGACCACGGTGCTGATAGGAGTGGTGGGGCGCACGATAGGGCTGCTGGAAAGTAGTGCGTTGCCCACCCATTGGAGGCACTGGGACACGGAATTTCTGACCGGTGGGGCTGGTCACTGCAAGCTTGAACTTGTGAGGTGGCGCACCGGATGAACTTCCCGCGGCGCGCTTCCTCTTCTTGTCATCCTGATTGACGCGAATGGCGTCCTCTTGCACAATGGCGGCACTCACTAATTCATTGAATGTGCCATTCAAGAGAGCAAGGCGGTCTTGTAGTTTCGGATTTAGACCCTTCCGAAAGCACTCACGCTTCTTCGCATCCGTGTCAGCGTGATAAGAGGCATACTGGGCAAGATAGTTGAATTTCCGAGCGTACTCTTGCACAGTGCTGGAGCCTTGCTTCAGGTCAACAAATTCCTGAAGCTTCCTTCTCATGACACCGTCGGGAATGTGGTGTGCACGGAAGGCTGCCGAGAATTCCGGCCAGAGCACCTGGTGATCCGCGGGGAGTGCAGCGGTGTAGTTTGCCCACCACGCACTAGCCGACCCACGGAGCTGCTGTGCTGCAAACAGAGTCTTCTGATGCTCGGTGCAATTCAGAAGAGCAAACTTGGACTCCACGATACGCAGAAAATTATCTGCTTCCAGGGGGTCCTTTGCTTCGAAAAAGATGGCGGCTGAGTCGCCCGGAAATCCCCATAAGAGGTGGGACGGGGCTGCGGTGGAGGAGCTGCTGCCTGGGCATTGTTGTTCTGGCTTGCCAGGAACAGCCGAAACATCTCGTTCTGATTATGAACAAGTTGCTCCACAGCAGTCAGCGGTGGTGGAGGAGGTGGCTGCGACGAAGCACCCTCCCCCGAAGGATCCACCGTGCGACGAGTGTTCACCATCTGATATTAGATGAAAGGTGGGGCATAACACAAGCTTTCCAGATTGGGGTAAATCATTTTATTTGGATAAGTACTTCAAAAGTTATAGCGATTTTCGTGAGGCACCCGAATCTGCCAATCCGGCGATTCGGCGAAATCTGGCAACCTTTTGCCAGATTTTCGGGTAAGTTATTTTTAGTAGGATTCCATTCCCCTTTTTCTTGGATCATCATGCCAGGGTGATGGTACGTGTTACGAGCTTTCCGGATTGTGTTTAACCGTTTCGTTTGAGTGAATGATTCAAAAGTTGTGACCGTTTTTGTGAAAACGATAATCGGTTAGGTTTAGTTCTCGATCGGGTGGGATTTTCCGCCCGATTTTTGGATAGCATGTACGACTTGTTGAGATTTTTGTGAGTTGTTCGAGACCGTTTCTTCGCATTCTTGATCGATTACCTTGTGCAATTTGTGATGCATGACATGAATGATGACATGCAAGGCCGTTAATCCTACGTCCTTTCCAAAACAAAATACGTGATCGGTCCATATATAGCCGACCACTCGCTTTTTGTGGCAACGCACACACGATCTCATCACGGAAACTACACGATCTAAGGTCCGTGGTTAGCGTACCTGCAAGAGACCATTTCAGAAACATTACATCAAATTCAAAAGAAACTATGAAAACAATTGTTCCACAATCTCATCATCTTCCTCATCATCGCATCTTTCTCTTAGTAACGGTTCATAGAAAGAACCGCCTCGTGGATTGCCACGAGCCAACATTGTCCCGTATTATTACTTCCGCGGGCACGGAGCGCTAATTTAAATTGCAAACATACCTGGGCCGGGCCGTAGTTACAAAAATTTTTAAACAAGCATAACCCAGGGTTAGTTTGCCACATCTATTTCTACTGTAGACCTTACTTGGGCTTTCTATGTCGTTCCTCACCGTATAAAGGTGTTGGTGATTTTTAGTATGACCCGTAGTGTACGGCATATCCCGACACGGCTCGATACCAGCTGTGACACCCCTACCTCGCGAAGCGAGAGGGATTGTCGAACAGGATCGTATCGGGAGACATTCGACGAAGCGAACGTACATTGCACATACATCGGGGATACATCCGTCATTTTATTACATAGAGAACATTACTTGAATAACACGTTCTTACAGAATCTCTTAGTTATTACAAGCCATTGTTCGAATTTCAGATTTTACAACACATAAGTGAAGTGTGTTCTTACAATACTTAATAATGTTTTTGCGGAAGCGTAACATCTCGACGATACATATATATAGAGTTAACTTAGGAGAACCACACCGGCCCATACGGCATGGCCTCACTCTTGGGTCGGTGAAGCGGGAACCCACTCCACGGTCCATTCCCGAGGTTCCTCGCTTTGACACACATACTTCCCGCAGCAATCACAATAGTCGGGCTGCGGGAATCCTGAAAACAGTTGCAACACAAACCCCGAGTATCTAATATACTCCGCAAGGCTTACCCGTCAAAAATGGTTCTAATAACCGACTCTAGCATGCAGGGGCTTGACCTGGTTTGCGGAAACTTGCCAAAATCAGCACTTAAAGTATTTGTCTAACTCATGTTTTAGCCAAGTTAAGAGGGTTGAAATATGAAGATAAATTTAGTGAGCACTTCTAACAAAACATGGTTGCAATACATGAAGTAATTCTTCAAAATCAGCAAGTTTAATCATCATATTCACTTGTTACTACGATGCGATCTGCTCGAGACAAGTGGTACTCATCACCGCGAGGGACGGCGATATATATCGATTTACACCCTGCAGGGGAAACCCAAATGCACGACATACGCATCATTTAAGAACACGTATGGCCACCTTTCACAAGATCACCATAGATATGAGCCGGGTCCACCCTCCGAGTGTGCATTCCACATGCGACCACGGTAGCGTCGGGTCCAAGGGTAATAACACACCCTCCGATCTACTCACAAACCCGTGCATCCACCGTGACCAACACTTTGCACAAAGGGTGGAGCGACCGTCCAACACTACGACTCTCAAGTTACATCGGTTTACCAACTCCCATACGAAGGTATGCATTTGGTACACAACTCAATACTTGCTCGCGGAGTCACACGGTCCTCAACCGACACGCACGGGGCTATGGCGAACATAGGCAAACCTTGCCACCGCATCCTACACATGCATTTCCCCGTACGGTCTCAATTTCATCAATATCATGTGAGAGGTAACAAAGTTAAATCCCTAGACCGGGTGATCTCCAAATCACTCGGTGTTGCTACCGATGACTTCTTATTAAGCATAGCATTTCTAACGAAAAGGATTTTACCTATCCAATGAGACCATAGGCATAAAGGGATAATAATGCAACTACGGTTACGATCAACTCCTGAACTTAAGTGCACAATACATGACATCATCACATGTGAGGTAAAGCAAAACTTTTAAAAGCGTGGGTTATGCACCGGGGCTTGCCTTGGTTGGTTTCGTAGTCGGTGCACTCGTACTCGCTCACTTCAATTTGGTGCCCTCCTTGATCTTCGATCCTGGTCGGGGTTCCTATATGAATGCATATGAAGTGCATGAGCAATGTATGAATTCATATTGTTATAGTTCATGGAACTTTCTCAATAAGATAATGCAACGAAACGTTTGCATGAATTAAACACTTTCTTGAGTGGTGATGCTATGGTCATGATGGTGGTGAGTAAAGTTCGTTTCATGGGGACAACCTTCTAATTAGGTAAACTTTCCATCGTTTAGTATAAATGTATATGCTAGTTTTTGAGATCAAGAAAATAGGGTATAATTCCTTATTACTTAGCATGCAAGAGGTTGGTGCTCACTTCTTAGGATGAAGTTTGATCATGTCGTTATACATCGTGCACCAGGAGTACTCTTCATTTCATGTGGTTTTGCTACGATTAAACCTACTTCATACGACCGTTCTTGCCCAAAAAGATAAACATTATTATAACATGTTTAAATATACCATGCAATGTGAGAAATGTTTAATTTGACCTTAGCAAATTCTCAGCTATTTGCTTAGTTAAGTCTGTGCTGCCAGGCTGACTGCGAAGCCTTCTTAAGGTGTCCAAATCTTATTATTTTGCTATAAAACTTAGGTGGTTCATGTTGGTTAATGTAAAGTACATAACTCAAGGTTTACAATGAGCCAAGAATCGCTTCATTTGGATCTGTATTCAAAAAGTTATCGAATTTCAAAAACAGCAAGTTGTCACGCGGGCATAACGGTTTAGCATCTTAGAGCGCTTAAATCTTCATTTTTCTACACATGAAGTACTGGGATTATGTTACCACGTTAAAGTACAAGTTATCTACTTTCTAAAGTGCCCTTGCTCATGTATTTTGGATCTGAGATCCAGAAGTTACATCATTTTTAAAATGCAATCTTGTTTATGCGTTTGGTCACGATAGCATGTTCATCGTGTTCAAAAATTAAATTTTTATATACAACCATAGGAGTTCATGTTCACCATGTTGTAGTACATGTTACAAACTTTCGAATGTGCTTTGAATCATTTAAATCCGTGGTGTAAATCTCGAGATATGATATTTTCAAAATCGTTAACGTTCACGGTTTTTGGGCTCGGCCAACGCGTTCGAAAATTTTCTAAGTGCTGGAGCGCGGCCAGGCATGCGTGGCGTGCGCGGCGTGCGCCGTGCGCGGCGGCGTGGCGAGGCCGCCGGCGGTGAGTGGAGGCAAGAGAGAGGGGCGTGCGGGCCGGCGAGCACCAGGGAGTTCTCGCGCATGCGCCGCGAGGCCCCAAAGCCTAGGAGGCTCACCGTGGTGGCGGGTCGTCGGGGAGGTGGCGGACGGGTGCGGGCGACGCGACGGCTTGACGGCGTTCCCGGCGAGCGGCTGCGTCAAACACCGAACCAAGCTTACACGATGTAGATGGGAACCAAAGGATGCTACGAGCGGGAGGAATCGGAAGCTAACTCACCGGAGAAGAAATGCGGCCAACAATGGCGGCCGGCGGAGTTGAGGGGAAACCGGGATTGCGCACGAACGGCTGCGGGACCGGGGGCTCGTGCTCCGGAGAGCTTGCTAGGGTTAGGGCGATGCTCGTGACGCGCTGAGAGAGTGGGGAGCTGGCCTCGAGGAGATGGGGCGGCGGGGTGGTGTTCGGGTGGCGGCGACCGGGGAGCGATTTTTATGGCGGCCATGGACGGCGGAGCTTCTCGCGTGAATTCAACGCGACCGAGGCGATCGCGGACGCGTGGGGCGGCGCTGTGCAGGCGGGCGGCGCCTCGACCGGCCGGGATGGGCACGAACGCCGGAGCACTCGCCGGCGGTGGCCCCGAGCTCCCGTGCTTGCCCTGTTGTCCGAAGGTTCTTTTTATTTACGACTTTGCCACTGCGGTCCTTCTCTGTAATATGCTCACAGACTTTGATCCTTTTGACATTTTTGCAAACCAAAATTTCTGTGGGTTCTTTGGATTATGTGGAACAACTTTCCTTAAAGGCAAAAGTTCAGATTCGAAATGTAAAAATTTATAAAAATTGTTGAACAGATGCTGTTTCTGATTAGGTTTGGATTTTTCTAGGGATTTGTGCTGCTCCAAAAATTCAGGAAAAATGCTCTAAATTCATGTCTTGATATGTTCTACCAGATTGTGCAAAAATATGGGGTTACTACTTTGGAGAAAATTTGAGATCTCAAGAGCTAGGGTTTCGGGACGATAAAAACCCTAATAGGCCTTAATCTTATTATTTCATGTGACTAGCCAGATGATCCTTGATTTGCACATGCAATTCTTCTGTTAGCACAGTAACATGGTGAATTTGTGACACGGGGTGTCACATGTGATTGTACACCATGTTTCTTTTTCGCATTTTTCTTCACTTGTTTGTCATACACTTAAATCTTCATCTTATGGAGTCCCCGATCTTATACAAATAATATTCATAAGTGTGCTTTGCAAACGATGATTCATAGTGATATCACACTTCAATTCCTGTTGATCATCTTAATAAACAAATTAGTCCTTTAATCGTTTTGTCATTCAACTCACCAAAACCCACTAGGGGCCTAGATGCACTTTCAATCTCCCCTTTTTGGTGATTGATGGCAACCCGATTAAAGCTTATGAATGAATAAATAACAAGATTTTGAATTTTCAGATTTAAAGTGAGCTCCCCCTTACTATGTGCAATTTTTGAATTTCAACAATTTGGCTTGATATGCCAAATGCACATATTTAGTGAAAAGCATGGAGCTCCCCTAAATCTGAGAATCCGTGGGGTGCAAACAGGTGTGTGTGTCACAAGATATACGACGTGATACATATGCAGCAAAGAACCAACAAATAGAGCACAAAGCAAAGAAACACCAGAAACCGGTCAAACCGGTTTGGCTACTGAAACCGGTCAGGCCGGTAACAAAAACCGATCGGACCGCTTTCGATGCTAGAATAGAAAAACAGCAGAGAGCAGTCACCATCCATTTCATGCAATTCACACTAACATATATCATCACTTAGGAAAAAATTTTAAAAACATCAACACATTGTAGCACTCATTACAAGGTTCTCAAGTCCACAAAATTGGAATTCAAAGATTGTTATAAGATTTGACACATAGTCTCAATAAGGGATACAAAGGGAACAAGTGGACCACAGAGATCATAGGAAATCTGAACACACCTAAAACCGGTCGGACCGGTTTCTGCAGACCGGAGAGCTCCAAAGGCCTTCAACAGCTTCCCAATCTTGTCACTTCGAGCTTCAATCCATTTTCCTCTCTGCCTTTGTCATTAATCACCGGAAAGTGGTCATCCTAGCTTGCATTACCATCCATGACGGGGGGGGTTGTTTGGATCCATCCAATGCTCCCCTGGAAGATAGATTGGTAAAGATAGTATAGTGGTGGATGAAAGAGAAGTGAATGGAGGATCTTCCGTACCGGGATCAACATTTCTAAGAAAGGCATTGACAGCAGCTGCAGCAAAGTCCGGTTCACCATAAGGTCCATGTGGAGGTGGAGGAGGAGGAGGAGGTGGTGGTGCTGAGCATGATGCATCTGGATGTCCACCCATGTAGGTATAGCTCAAATGTCTCCACTCCTCACTTTGCTCTATTCTTGCAATTCTAGCATCAACAAGCTCCACTTCCGGAATTGGCTCATCTTCCGAGCCAGGTGGAGAGGGAGTAACATCGAGCAACAACCGTGCTTGAATCTTTTTCAACCTTTTCTTTTCCTTTCTCCTTGCAGCCACTTCATGGCGCTGTCTCACTTCAATCGAGTGTTGTGACTTGCAAATATCCGAAAGGTAATTCAGCAACCTTCTTATAGGAGATGGAGGCTTGTCACGCCTCCGTGAGGAACCGGCTCTTTCCCAATTTCCACCTTGCTGCCACCGAGGGGCATCCTGTCTCTAAGGTGAAGGCTGAGGTGCACATTAGGCCGAGGTGCAGGAGGTGGTTCATGCATGCTAGGGACTATTACCTTCTTTCATGGCTTTGGCTGTAATGGTTGGTGAATGGGCATTCCTTTCTTTCCTACATCCTTCTTGTATGTGGTCTCGAGTCACTCTTTCAATCATATGCATAAGATAGGGTCCATAGCCACGGACTTTCGGGGGTTACTAGTTGTGCTCTTGATTTCCTCCCGGATGAAATCCGACACACTGAACTGTCCTGCTCCCTCTCTCATCATAGCAAGCAAGTTCTTGGCATAGAAGGAGATGTTGGATGGATCACCATCCCTAGGCACAAGAGTCCCCCTGAAGATCCTGTTCGGAACCGAGTAGTAAGTGTACAAATTTGTCATTGTCCCCGCATATGCGAGTTGCTCCTTATGGAGGATACATATACTGAATATCACTCGTCCGCCGGATAGTTATGAGCATGAATTTGAGGGTGAGCCATATCCTTAGCTCCAAAACCAAGATATCGGGCAAAGTCAGCATAGGACACACTCGTACCTATCGCCCTCTGTCATCCAAGTGCATGTTCCTTATGTTTTCATCCTCCTCAAAGAATATTGTAGCATAGAACCGAGCAATGATTTCATTGTTCCAATCATAGGCAAACACCATCAGCTTCTTTATCCTTTGTCTAGTGCAAGCAACAATTATGTCATTGAATATGGGGTTATTCTTTCTCTCCATGTACCTCCAGTCAACCCACTATGCTATGGATATAGGATTCTCCTTTGCCGGAATAAGCTGTCTCATAGTAATCCTGCTGAAAGAGAGTCCAAAACCTATAATCTGTGGCATCTTTAGTTGAGCTCCTTGGATCAATCGGTCTCATATCCCTCACAAGATTTGTCTTTGCTCTACTGATCGTGGGCTTTCTTCTTGGAGGTGCTGATGGCTTTCTCATTTCTGGCTTAGGAATGTCATCATCATCACTTCCTGGAGCATCACCATCACCCTCACTGTCATCATCATTATCTCCACCATCACTGCTGCTGTCATGTGATGCAGCTGATTGCTTTCCTCTTCTTGGGGATATGTGGAAGTTTTCATCTTCCACATTATCATCATCATCACTAGAGGCCTCCTCCTCTATTTCCATATGTAACAACCCTAACAACTGAAAGTGCATTGCATAGCATTCATCATCATGTCATCATGTGCATTTGGGAAAAATGTTTAATTTTGTGAAGAAATGCACATAAAATAATAGCGTTAACCTAAGTTAAAATTAGGTTCTTAAGAGAAGAAATTAAATAAAAGAAATTTTTGGAGTTTAACATTTTCTGTTGGTGAAACATGATAATAAAAGATTTATGGAGTTGACACGAAATTATTTTACTTTGTAAAAATGCCCACAAGAACTTATTAAAGCTTTTCTTTTTAATTTAAACATGAATTTTTAATCTGAAAAATATTTGGAATTTGAACTTGGACCTAAAAAGAAAACTGTTTGAAATGTTTTTATTAACAACCCAAATTTTTCTTGGAATTTTCTGAGCATTGTAAAGGTGGTTTTTAATTAAAGAAAAACAGGAGGGTATTTTTGTAAAAATGCGTAGCGGGACCAGTGGCCAATCTCTCTTTCTCTCTTCCTCCCGCACCGCCTCGCCGGACGCCGCGCTGGCAGCAGCTTCGGCCGCGCGCCTCCCTCTGCCGGTGCCACGCAGCAACCTCATGCCACGTCGCCGCTACTTCCCCATCGGATAAAACCGGGCCGGCATCATCTCTTCGCTCTCTCTCTTGCTCGGTCGGTTCGAACCGTCACCACCGGGCCGCGCTCCTGCGCCTCGCCGTCCGGCCACCTCCGGCCCCTCCCGGCCAAGCCGTCACCACCCACGGCTCCGCACGAGCCCCATGAACCTCCCTATGGCCACCGCTCGCACCAAACCGATGAAAGGCCGGAGATCGAGGTCGTTTTTTTCTTGGGCCGTCACCATGGTCGGCCGCCACCACGATCCCAAAATTCTTCCCCCACGGTGAGCGATATCTCCTTCTTCCGCTTTCCAAGGCTGCGCCAACCCTTCCTCTATCCCCTAGTAGCTTGTCATCCCTTATCCTCCACGGTCCGGCCGGAATTTCCCCATTTTTGTGAGCTCGATGTGCCGTCGCCTCCGCCTCCGCGGTGCGGGCCAACTTCCGGCCACCCAGGAGCTCCACCACATCTATGGCGGTTTTCGTCGTGCTCCCGTGAAGCTCCGAGGAGCAAACCGCTTGTCTTTTGGTCAACCACGGTGAGCACACGGCGCCGCCGAACTCCTCCTCCGCCCGCCTCTCGCCGTCGATGCACTTCCGGTCATCTTCCGGTGAAGTGGACCCCACCAGCCGCTTCCTCGTGTCGAGTTGGCCCCGTAGGAGAGATCCCGTCGCCGTTGGTCGCCGTCCGGCCAAACTCCGGCGAGCCGCCGCCCGGTCCGGCCGCCACCCGTCATGTCCGGCCGGATCGAGCTCGGTCCAAGTTGGGCCGCGCGCAGGTCCGGGCTGCACGCACACTTGGGGCGCCCGCCCATGGGCCGACCGATTCGGCCCAAGTGAGATCCCTGTTCTCTTTAAATTTTATTCAATTTCCAGATTCATTCAAACTTCAAATATTCGTAGAATATTCATCCAAATTCAGAAAAATGTCAAACCAAGTTCATTAGATTCATAAAATTATTTCCTATTTGATTATGTATTCAAATACCTATTTTGAGAAATTATAATTTCATAGTTTAATTAATTACCTTTTCTTTAAGTAAGAAAACCTATTATTTTATGCTAATTATTAATTGTTTTTGAAAAATAAATTTCTTTAAAAATTAGAGATACATGCAGACGAAAGTGTTTGTGAAAACTATTTTCCAAAATTCAACATAAACACCGTCATTTCATGTGATCCCAATTTAATACACTATGTGCCATTGATTAATGATTAATCATGATTTGTTAATTAATGAACATGATCAATTGTTAATTAATGAGCATAAGTATTTGTTAATTAATAAACGAGATTAATTGTTAATTAATGACCTTGATTAAACAATAATTAATGAGCATGATCAATTATTACTTATTGCTTAACGAACATGATTAATTGTTAATTACTAATTGCAAAGTAATAAGCTTAAGTAAGGAGTAATTGCTAATTAACGATCTTGGTTAATACAATCATTGCACGTCATGTCATATCATGTACCTTCATGCATGCATGGTTGTGATTCGCGACGCATTGTTGGTCGACCTAGGTTCCAGCGTGATCGAGATTCCGTCCGAGGTCGAGGCAGGAGACGGAACGTCGAAGTCGACCAACACACGAGAAAGCCGACTCCGACTCGAATCCGAGCAAGCCCGGTGCATCCCACCTATGTTTTTAAAGTCTTTTCTTTTATCACGGTAATGGGTCGTGATTGTGCATTAGGTTATAGGAATTGCTTGATACCCTAGATGCATGAGTTAGGTTTCCCTTTGTTTATGCTATACTCGGTACAGGTAGCTCAATAGAGTTCGATAACTGCTAAGCTTATGTCATAGGGCATCGGTAGAAGTCGAGTGGTGGCAACACTACTCGCGAGATATAGGATAATGACTGGTTCAATGTTTTATGCTAAAAGGTATGATAAGAGAAAGATGAGAGTGGAAGTGAAGATGTTAATAAGCTCGAGACCGGACGGGCCCCGTAGGAGAAAGGGCAAGACGGAGATGAGGTCTTGCAAGGTGGTAGCCCCGTCCGAGTCGGTCAAGGACCGTACCGTTGTCGGCTTAGTTGAACAAGTTTGAACGTACCGCACTACATGCTTGGTATCATGGGCCCGGCAAGCTGATGTACCCTATCGCCCCGAGAGATGTAGCGTAGCCGGCTCTCTTTTGCCGGCTGTTAGTGAGAGGATAGTCTCACGGGAGGGAGATGGGTCGACCACGAGGGAAGTCGTGGAGTCGCCATACTCCCGGGGAGTTGGAAATGGCTAGTCTGCTGTCGGTGCTAGCGGGAAAAGTTGTCGTATACGACCGATGTGGTGCGTATGCGTCATGTAGTCGGGTTTTGCCAGCTGGTATAAATCGATTCGAATCGCTGTCCCTCGCAGTAATGAGTACCGCTTGTTTAGCTCGTCGCATCGTAGTAATCAACTGGAAGATGATGATGAGAGATGAAAGAATTGTTGGTCGCAAATGATCTTTTCTTGCAAACTTGATTGCAGTAGTTGTAGACTGCAAAACCTTGTTCTCTATTGAACTTAACTCGAGCTAAAACTTGAAAGTAAGGATCAACCATTAGTGCCGTTTCGCAAGAGAGTCAACTCCACAGCCGGAAAGCCTTTGCATACTAGGCGTCGGCCTTAGCGTGCTTGTTGACGGGTCGGTCTTGCTGAGTATTAGAATACTCAAGGTTTGTTCGTTATGTTTTTCAGGGCCGAGTCGTGCTTCCACGACGGTCACGGTAGTGGTCCGGAAGAGGAGCCGTGTTCCGAGGGTGGTTCCCTCAAGTGGGAACAGATCCCGGCGTCCTGAGCGAGGAGTATCGTGATGTACGACGGGCTCAATACATCACGCTAGTGGTCTTTATTGTAAAGTTCAAGTTTCCGCTGCAAGACTCGTAGGTTGTTAAACTTCATTAATGTATTATGCTTCCGCTGTACAATGTTTGTAATTCGAAAACCTGGTTGTATTATACCATGATGTATATATTCTGGCTTGTATGAGATGATGAACTGTTGTAACTCGCTGCGTCGAGTGTCCCCCTGTACCGAGTCCTGGGTATCCCGGAGGGGATGTCACACCATAGCATCATCTCCCTCACTGATTATGTGTCCTCTAGATAGCTGATTTTGAGTCACACTGCGCCTTGGCCTCCGAGAAGGACCAATGATATCTGTTGGGAGGGTGTTTCGTCATTTTTGAATTTTACTCTTCTTTCATGAACACCACTGTCATCATCAGCCATCCCTGCTGCCCCTGAGATAGAAATGATATGGATAAGAATTTAGATACTCAAAGAATCGATGAGAGAGCAATTGAGCAACAATTTAAACAAAACAAAGAGCATACTACTTCTCCGGACAAAACCGTTTCGACCGGTTTGGTGAACCGGTCCGATCGCTTCTACACGGAGAGGCATTCTCCTCTTTGTTCTGCCAAATTTTGATCAATTCGTATTTTTGATTAATGATCTAGCTCATAAAAGGATAAGAATCACAATGTCAAGAAATAAAAAGGAAAGTTTGAAATTTGTTCTCCGGGCAGAAACCGGTCCGGCTAGTTTGTAAAACCGGCTTGACCGCCTTCCGTTCGATGAACAAAAGTCACCCTTTTCTATTTATTTCTTAGAAACTAGGTTGGATCAGCATCAGAATATTGTGTGGAACACCTTGGTTAAGCAATATTGGCTGAGAGCACAAATTAGGGCTTCCCAACACAAACCGGTCCGACTGGTCCTCAAAATCGATCTAGCCGGTTTCTGCTGTGAAGCACTATTTCGTGAATCCAGCCAATCTACTTCGACAAATCAATAGTCTAGACAATGTTGGGTTCCAAGGCATGCTAGAAGAGATTTGACCAAAGGAAAACGAGATACATGCTCTAGAGATGTAGATCGGAGGGAAAACACTTGAATACCTCAAGGAGAGGGGAGAGGAATCCCAAATCGGTTGAGCCGATCCTTGGGGGCGGTGTGGCCGGCCTTCGAGAGTCTTTCCACACCAAGGGAAAATGGATTCCACGGAGGATTCATCAAATCGCCAATGGGGCGCCGGCCATGGAGGACAGAGGTCAACGGTCGAGCAGGTGGATGATTGGGTGAGATCCATCCCGAAGGGGTAGGTCCCTGTTTTAACCGATAGAAGCCGGTCGACCGATTTGCCAAACCGGTCCGGCCGGTTCTGGTCAGGTCTGCACAACATGCAAAGATAGGTGAGAGTCTTCTTGCCCCTCTTTAAAGAATTTTTGGTGAAAGAGCTAGTGACGCAAAGAGCTTGTCGGATGCAAACCGGTCCGACCGGTTCCTAAAACCGGTCCGACCGCTTTTCCTCTATCACTTCCAGCGAGACCACCTAAATCTCATCCAAATATAACTTTCTCCTCCATAGGGGACTTTGATAACTTATTTGCAGTGATGGAACAGGTGACCCAAAAACTATCCGATCTTTCACTCTTGACAGTTTCGAATGGTGTATCCTAGCTCCCTTCGATACATTCGGACACTTCTCCTAACGAACTTTCTGGTGCCAACTGGGAAAACTTTTGTGAAGAGATTCTTCAGATATAGGTGTTTTCTCGAAGATCCAATACGCTAGATTCTCAACCTTTTCCAACCAAAGCCGATCCGACCGCCGCTTTCTTCCCGATGAGTTCAACGGATTAGAATCTTGAATTCTTTGGCCCTCATTGATGATCATTTGTGGGAAGGATTTCCCAGATTGATCGGATAAGAGTTTTTCAAGGAATTTTTATCAAGGATAAGATGGCTAAGAGGATTTTGAGATAAAGGGACTTGAGAGAGTGTCTTTTCACTTGTGACTAGCCAGCGAGTCAATCAAAATGAACAATAGTCACAAGTGAATAGACATGGTCACAAAGACCAAGAACATATAATTTTTGAAGTTTCACACAAACTAGCAGTTATACTATATTTTCAAAAACATCATCCTATAGCACTTAGAACATGCACCAATCAAGTCTATCCGCCTATAAAATATTTGGCTCATGTCACCTCTTCATTTTGGACTCATTACTTGAGTGAGCACCCTAAACGTGCTTAATTAGAGATGACATCAAACAAATATTTTATAAGTAACTTCATCATAGACGAACCATGATGACACTTGAACAATGGCAAGTATAACATGTCCGCCTTTTGATCTTGTTGACCACTCTATGTTCTCCCTTTTTCTGACTATTCTTGGATGATTGACTTATGTTTGACTTCTTGCACTTATGGACCACTTCTTTGCTGATTTTAGCAGGAGCACCCAAAACCGGTCCGACCGGTTTGCCAAACCCGTCTCGCTGGTTTTGTCCGCGAGAAACAGGTCCACTGCAATCAGCAACCATGTGCCCCTTTTTCTTGCATCCATAGCAAACTCTTATCTTGGTAGATCTTCTAGTTCTTCTTGATTGCTTTGAATCTTCATTGTCAAGGTTGGATGAACACATGGAAGCATAATGACCCATATCCAAGCACTTGAAACACTTCGCATGATCAACATTCTGATTTGTCTTGTTTTGCTTCTTGTGTTGAGGAGACTTGTTATTTTGTTGATGGTCGGACCTAGTGTCGGTTGTTCCCACCTCAAGCTTCTTCACCATGTTGTCACAGCTTATCTTGAGATGGTTGCACTTGTGCCTTACCCTTCAACCTAGCCACTTCATTTTCAAGTCTCTTGACTTCTAGCTTTAGTTGATCATTTTCTTGAGCTATGAAGTCATCACAAGATTCTACAATGGTTTCCTCAACATTTGAATGTTGGTCTTGAGAGCAACAAGAGTTAGCACAAATAAATTCAATTGACTTGTGAGCATGTGCATTTTTGTGTGAGAGGTTGAGAGTGTTTTACCGATGTTACCACAGCCTCATGAGCCACTTGTAGCATAGCATGTGAGTCTTGGAGTATTTCATGAGAGCACATAAGATCTTCATGATCTTGTTGCACCGTCACATGTTTGCTAGTGAGCACTTCAAGTTGATCATTCATATCCTCATTTTCTTGCCTTAGGGCTGCAGCAAAAGAAGAAGCATTAATAGCACAAGTATACTCCTTTTTTAGTTTTTCATATTTACTCGATCAAGGAGGTGTGCAAGTTGTTGAGTCTCTCATGTTCTTCACGTAGTCTTGAACTCTTCCATCTTGTCGGTGAGAAAGTCTTCTTGCTTTTCTAGCTACTTTTCTTGCTCTTGAATCCTCACCACGAGCTGCATGACTTTGTACAAGTCCTTCTTGCTTATGTTTTTAGACACAAAGTCACCTTATCATCTTCACTCTCATTTTCTTCAGCCATGACACATGATTCATGACTCTTGTATGAGAGTGAAGTGCTCTTGGAGGTAGACTCTTCACTTGGTTGATGGCGCTCATTGGAGATCATTGAGGTAGCTATGAGCTCGGACTCATGCTCTAACAATAACTCCATTTGATCATTTGAGCCATATGTTTTCTCAAGTGCCTTCCAAAGTGAGTGAGCGAGTCTTTAGGGGGCGTGCTTCTCAAAGATCATGTTGTCCACTTCTGCACTCAAAGAATTAGACAAAGTGTGATATGCACGGGCTTCGAGATATAAGCATTTCTTTTGCGCACTAGTTAGAGAGGATCTCTCTAAGGCATAAGAAAAGCCTATATCTACGATCCACCAAATTTGAGAGCCCATTTCACGAAGGTACGAAGACATGAGAGTTTTCCATAGAGCAAAGTTTGCTCCATGAAAACGAGGTACCTCAATCGAAGGTGTGAAGATCCAAGGATGCGACATCGTCGTTTCTCCAAGCGGTTAAGCCTAATTAGGAGATTAGGCTCGATACCAATTGAAAGGACCTTGATGTCGCCTAGAGGGGGTGAATAGCCGAATCCTGCAAATTAAAACTTAAACCCGAGATCATCACCAAAACCGGTTAGACCGGTTACCAAAACCGGTCGGACCTGTTTTGTTAGGGAATGCAGGAAACTTTGCTTTTCTGTCTATCTCGAACCAATACCCGAAGTAGTGCCTCGGTTGATGTATGTTGCAGTAACACTTAGCCCCTACACATCACAAATAAGCACAACCGAGTAGATCGAAGCGGAAGCACAATATGAGATAGAAAACAAACAAGACAAGCAAACCGAACAAGATGACACAAGTGTTGTTTGCCGAAGTTCGAATTCAGCCCGTGAATCCTACGTCTCCGTTGAGGAAGCTTGAGTTGCTCCAACTCCAAGCTCTTTTTCAACCACTTTCTTCGATCCACTAGCTTGATCTTTTCCCTTCCGGAGGCAAGATCACAACCTTCACAAACCGACCCTTGGCTCACCACAACTTGGGAGCTCGCGGGTAACACCTAGCCGTCTAGGAGGCTTCACCTCCAAGAGTAACAAATACCACAAGATTGCTTAATGCAGCCACAAAGTGCTCAAGGTTTGGATTGCTCACAAATGCTCAAATCTCTCAACCCAACTCAATTTTTCACCAAATCACTCAAGTCTCACAAAGAGGTGTTGGGGAGAGCTCAATATGGCCACCGGGATGTTCTGAAATGATCCGGAACCAGCAGCCCTCGAAAGAGGGGAGGGAGGCTATTTAAACTGTTTCGAAAAACTAGCCGTTGGACATGTCATCCAAAATCGGTCCGACCGGTTTGCCAAACCGGTCCGACCTGTTTTTGACCAGCACAACAACTAAGCTCCACAAGGCACTCCACTCACTTCTATTTCATCTCTTCTCACCAACTTTTGTGTAAGGGTTCTATACAAGGTCTAGAACACCATTTCTCTCAAAGCAGAGGTAAAATCCTAGGTTTACAGAATCGGTCGGACCTATTTTGTTAGGTCGAGCACACTAGCGAGGTTGGTTTTCGGGGTTTTCCTCTCATGGCTTCTCACTTGGGATGTTGAGCACTTTGGACACTATAAAAGCATAATGTTGCATCCACCTTGATAGTACGGCAAACCTATACTCAAGATTAAAAGCAAATATACATTTTTCACTTCTTGAGCTTGTAGACTTGTCACTTGCCACATTATCGATTTTGCTTCAACTTGGGGTTGTCAACAGGATCGGAGATCCAAGCATATCCACCTTGAGCTGATGACCACGGATTTTATCATCAAATAGACAAAGCTCCATATTATATCCATGTCATCTTTTCTTTCTTGATTCACATATAATTGACACTAGGAAATATGCAATCCTCCATGGCCTTTTTGATTCGTCGAATTCAACATCCACTTGCTCTTCTCCACCACAAAGGTTCATCGGCCCCAAGTCTCTTGCTTGCCCTTCTCTAATGTATGGTTCATCATAGCCAAGTCCTTGCTAATCCTTCATCAAACTTACCATCAAGATTGACACATTTCTTTGCATCATTTATTAGCACACCCTTGGTATTCATCTTTATGTTGTTTTTATTTTTTGTTGTGATGTATGTTTCTTGCTTGATATGAAACCAAGAATTAAGTCACCAATAGAGATGGTGATACTCTCATTGTCCAATGTGAGACATATCAACAAGCTTTATTTTTCTTCATGTGACTCATAGTATAATATTTTCACGGTTGATCATCCATGTGATTCGTCTTCATCACATTCTTTGCCATATAGTAGTCACGTAAATACATGTGATTGTACACCATGTTCCTTTTTCGCATTTTTCTTCACTTGTTTGTCATACACTTAAATCTTCATCTTTGGGAGTCCATGATCTTATACAAATAATATCCATAAGTGTGCTTTGCAAACAATGATTCATAATGATATCACACTTAAAATCATGCTCATCATCTCAATAAACAAATTAGTCCTTTAATCATTTTGTCATTCAACTCACGAAAACTCACTAGGGGCCTAGATGCACTTTCAACAACTCCAAAACATATGTAAGTATCATATGGACGAGCCACCACAATCCATATACATGTTATTCCCTTTGCCTAAAGCGCATTGTAGACGTAGGGACGTCGGAGGCCCAAGACATTAGGCAAGGCCCACAACAACCCGAAAACGTGGCGTGGCCTGCCTCCATAAAAAGTCAGCGAAGGGACGAAGAAAGCCACATCTCGCTCGACCCCCATATAAGGGTCGAGGGGAGCCCGCCTCACTCGACCCTCAACCAAAGGGTCAATGACACCGCAATTCGCCCGACCCTAGCGAAAAGGTCGAACGCTCCTCACTTTCCACTGAAACTCGCAAAGATGGTCAATAGGAGCACGTGGACCAAGGCAACGAGTAACACACCTTACCTTATTTGTGACGCCCCACTCCCGGGACTATATCGTGTATACGTACCAATCCCAGGAATAGTAGTTGGTACACACATAGATGATACAAATTCGATACAACAACTCTGTATTGATTTCTTAAAGGGAAATAACTAGGGAATGCATGGTCTAGATTACATTCAAAGAGGAGTTTCACCCACGGCCGGTAACATTTCCCACCCAACTTCACCTTAACACAGTTGGTCTAATTGTTCCTAAGCATGACACTACTATATCATTAACAGAGTTAACAATACATCTAGGTTGATTCTATTCTTCTAATGGCAATCAAGGGTATAATGTTCATATCTATAGTGATTCGAACATTATGATATAACAATTGGGCTCTAGCAAAATAGTTGCAAGGATAAATGCATATCAAGAGTACCTTCCTATATAGGTGCGAGAATAAGCAGAGTAATAGGATCAATTATAATCAAGGATTTGATAGAGCTTGCCTCCCAACGCGTCCTCGAAGTCTTCCTCGTAGTCGGGGTCATCGAGCTCCTGCTCCTGGTTCTCCTCATCTATAGACGGTGTTAGAGTACGTAATCTACGTCACATAAAATAACGAAGACAAAAAGTAATAACAAGGAAAAACCAAATAAAATAGAGTGAAGAGGAGGCTCCAGGGGTAGGGTTTGTTATGGCGATTCCAACGGCGTTAGAATCGCCTAAAACGGAGCTACGGTTGAAAAGTTATGGTCGTCGGAAGTTCTAGGGGAGTTTTTGCAAAAATTTCCGGGGCTCCTATGTAAAAAGGGAAATTAATTTGGTAATTTTTGGAAAATGGAGGGGTTAAAATGCAAAAAATGCATTTTTGATCGGGTCCGAGACCTAAATGTAATTTTGGAAAAGCTCGGGGAGTATTATGTAAAAGGCGAGGGCTCTTAACTAATATTAGAAAAGTTCGGGGGCTACATGTAAAACCTAGGTTTAATAGGATTTAGGAATAATTTTTCAATGGAAATGTGGTGGAAAATGTCCACAGGGGCCGTGGACCACGCCGACGGGCTGGTCCACCGGTCCACGGTGGACCCGGGGACGAGGCGCGGCCGGGACTCACCGGAGTTGGCCATTTCGGCGACCTTGGTGATCGAGTAGGGGGCTAGGGGTATGTCGGTGGCCACCAGGCCATGGCGGAGCCGGTGACGAGGGTCGCAATGGGTGGTGCGACCACGGAGAGGCTGCCGAGGCTCCGGCGGCGGTGGCGGATGGGGATGTAGTGGCGTGGCTTGGTTTAGGGGGGGAAGAAGGCGTTAGGGAGACGCGCGCACACACGGCGGAGCCGGGCGTGCTACGGCTCTAGCGCGAGAGGGGCTAGGATGGTATGGCGACAGGTGGGGAAGGGGGAAGGTAGGTGGAGGAGAGCGCCGAGGTGGGGGAGGGGGAAGGGAAGGGGGCCGAGGCGGCCGAGCACTTGCTCGTGAGCTCTGCCGGGGGCGGTGGCTCGTAGGCAAGGGGAGAGGAGGTCGTTTTATAGTGGGGATGGCGAGGTGCGGCCATGGCGGAGAGGTGGCCAAGGCGGTGGCGCGAAGCGCGGAGAGGAGGAGGGGGTCGGGTACGGCGTAGGGGTGAGCTTGCGGGAGGGGAGGCGCCGGTGGTCGGGTCGGCGGAAGGCGATGACCGGGCTGGACGCTTGGTCGGGAGGAATGGCGACAGGGGTGCTGGTACAGGCGGCATCGGGAACAAGGCACGGAGGCCAAAGGGATAAGAGGGGGAAGGAGCCAAGCGGGGGTGGCGGCGTTAGCTTGGTGGTGGATGGGCGACGGGGAGGCGGACGCACGACACGCGTCGTGCGCCGCGGCGCGCGGCGAGGAAGAAAAGGGGGGCCGAGGGCAATGGTGGGCTGGGTCGGGATGGGAGGATGGTTGGGTCGGGGAAGGGGAATGGGGTAGGAGTGGCCCACTAAGATTTTAATAACTTTTCTAATTTCTATTCCTTCCTCTCTTTTTATATCCAAATAAAATAAAATAAAACCCATTAAATTCGAATAAATCAAATTAGGGTCAAATGAAATGAGATCAAAGCAAACAAAAATAAAACAACCAAGTTTGCAAGATTTAGTATTTTATTTTCAAAATTCTAGATGTTATTTCTTATAGATGTAATTAGGTTTTAGTTTCCTAGTTATCTTTCAAAATTGTTTTTCCTGAATAAAAGAAAATGATTTATTTGGGAGCTTTTATTTTGGCCAAAAATCGAGGTGTTACGAGACCTACCCCACTTAAAATGAATCTCGTCCCCGAGATTCACGCTGGTACTCGAAGAGGTAGGGATATTCCTTTATGAGGTCCTCCGCCCTTTCTTAGGTTGCCTCATTCTCAGTGTGGTTATTCTATTGCACCCGACGGACATTTATAGCCTTTGTCCTGGTTCGTCGGACGATCGTGTCCAAAATCTTGACTGGGTATTCCTTGTAACGCAAGTCCGGTCGAAGGTCTACTGAATCCAAAGGCAGCTGTTGCTCGGGTACTTCTAAGCATCTCTTTAGCTGGGTGACATGGAACACTGGATGCACATCCGATAGGCTTCGGCAGTTCCAGCTTGTAGGCCACTTCCCCAAGTTGTTTGAGTACTTTGAAGGGTCCTACGTAGTGTGGGGCCAACTTGCCACGGACTTAGAATCTCCGTGTTCCTGTCATGGGAGATACCTTCGGATAGACGTGATCATCCGGACTAAACCGTAGCTCTCTGCGGTGTTTGTCGGCATAGCTCTTTTGTCTGCTCTCGGGCGGCCCCGAGGGTCTCTCCGATAGAAGCTACTTTCTCTTCGTCTCGGTTATGATGGCAGGTCCAAAGAAAGACCTCTCTCCAACTTTAGACCACATAAGAGGGGTTCTACACATCCTCCCATACATCATCTCAAATGGTGCCATCTTGATGCTTGGCTTGGTAACTGTTGTTGTAGAAGAACTCTGCGAAAGACAAGCTTGCTTCCTAATCTTTGTCGTACGTTAGTACGCAAGCTCGCAACATGTCTTCGAGAATCTGGTTGACTCGCTCGGTTTGTCCATCGGTCCGAGGGTAGTAGGCTGAGCTATAGTCAAGTCCGGTTTGTAGCTTATCATGCAAGCTTTCCCGAACCGAGAGATAAATTGGGTACCTCGGTCCGACACAATTTTGGAGGGGACTCCATGTAGCTTCAATATGTTATCTATGTATAACTATGCTAACTTGTCTCCTTTGTTGGTCTTCTTCACTGCTATGAAGTTGGCGACTTTGGTTAATCTATCCCCTATGACCCATATCGAATCATCTCCCTTTGGCGTACGGGGCAAGCCTACTATGAAATCCATAGCTATGTCATCCCATTTCCACGTGGGAATGTGCAAGGGTCGCAACAATCCCACCGGCTTCGATGCTCTGTCTTGATCCAGCTGCAAATTTCACAGCGGGCTACATATTCTGCTATGTCCCTTTTCATTCCATTCCACCGGTACTTCTCTTTCGGATCCTGGTACATCTTGGTGGATCCTGGATGGATTGAGTATGTGGAGTCGTGGGCTTCTTCCATAACAAGTCTCCGAAGGTTGTCCACATTGGGCACACATTCCTGTTTTTGAACTACGGGGTTCCTTCTTCATCCACTCGGTGACTTGGTGCCTTATTATGTTTTATCCGTTGCTTCTGCTCCAAGGTTTCCGGGTCCTGGAGTCGAGCTTTTCTGATTTTGGCTTCCGGGTTTGGTCGTAACTCTAGTACTTGTGCTCCTCCTAGGGGAGTTATGTGTAGGTTGAGGTCTGTCCATTTCCTGAGCTAGTTCGGGGTTGATGGTGACAGTGTTTATGTGGTTGCAGTAGGCCTTGTGGCTACATTAGGCCCGAGCTAGTGCATCTACCACTACATTAGGCTTGCCTGGATGGTATTGGACATCTAAATCATAATCCTTGATCAGTTCTAACCATCTAAATCATGAAGATGTATTTCGGGCTCTTATGGTCCGTGAAAATCTTGCACTTGTTACCGATGAGGAAATGCCTCCAAATCTTAAGTGCATGTACTATGGCTGCAAATTCCAAATCATGTGTCGGGTAGTTCTACTCATGGGGCTTGAGTTGCCTTGAGGCATACGCGATAACTCGGTCGTCTTGCATGAGTACGCCTCCTAATCGACTTGGGGATGCGTCACGAGTATACCATGAAATCCTAGCGGATGTCCGGCAATGTGAGTATGGAGGCTTCGGTGAGTCTTTTCTTTAACTCTTGGAAGCTCTTCTCACACTGTGGGCTCCACTAGAACTTGGCTTCCTTACGGGTGAGTTCCACCATTGGCTTGGCTATCTTGGAGAATCCTTCGATGAATCTCCGGTAGTAACACGCCAATCCTAAGAAGCTTCGATCTCTGTGGCATTCTTGGGTTGTCACCAGTCTTGGACAACTTCCACTTTAGCTGGGTCTACCGCTAATCCTTTGGCATTTATGACATGCCCTAGGAATCCAACTTCCTCTAGCCAGAATTCACACTTGCTGAATTTGGCGTATAGTTGATGGTTCTCGAGGCGGTCCATCACTATTCTTAAGTGTTCCTCATGTTCTTCTCTGCTTTTGGAGTAGATCGGTATGTCGTCTATAAATACTACCACAAATTCATCTAACTCTTCCTTGAAAATCTTGTTCATCAAATTCATGAAGTAAGCCGGGGCATTAGTCGGTCCAAATGGCATAACAGTGAACTCAAGCTGTCCATATCGGGTGACATAAGTTGTCTTTCCGACATCTACCTCTCCGATCTTTAGTTGGTAATACCACGACCTAAGATCAATCTTGGAGAAGTACTTGGCTCCTCTCGGTTGATCAAAGAGATCATCGATCCTGGGCGGTGGGTACTTGTTCTTGACGGTTACTTCATTTAGAGAACGGTAATCCACACACATTCTCATGCTTCCATCCTTCTTCTTCACAAAGAGGACCGGAGCTCCCCATGGGAATGAGCTTGGCCGTATATACCCTTTGCTTTGCAAGTCCGCTAGTTGTTCCTTGAGCTCTTCCGGTTCATTAGCTGCCATTCTATAGGGTCTCTTGGCAATAGGCCTAGATCCCGGAACTAAGTCAATGACGAACTCGATTTCTAGATCTAGGGGCATTCCTGGTAATTCCTCGGGAAATACATCCGGATACTCTTTTATTACGGGCACTAATTCTAAGGTGGGGGTGTCCATGTGACATAGCATACTTCCTATTCCCGATCTGCGGGGCTTACATATCTCCGGTATCCCTTGGTAGTTGATAGGCTATCCTTTGTATGGTCTTCACATGATATGTTTCGTTTGTGCTTGGCTAACCGGTTCATTCCTAGTATCACATCCACTCCTTGGGTTTCAAATACCACTAAGTCTACTCTAAAGGATACCCCACTTAAAATGATTTCTACCCCTAAATAGCCATATCGACACTTAATCGTGGCTCCAGGGATTGGTTCAACGGAGGTATTTTTAAGTGTAACTTTGGGTATGTGGTGTTTAAGAACAAACTTGAAGAAATGAACAAATGTGAAGCTCCAGAATCAAACAGAACTGTTGCAATGGTAGAGTTGACGAGGTACTCATTGAGTACAACCTCCGGTGCATCTTCAGCTTGTTTTACATCAATGTGGTTCCCCTTCCCACGGTTATAGCTCGGAGCGGGCGTGGATGTCCGGTGCTTGGGGCAACATTACGGGCTACGAGAGGCTGCCGAGCTGGTGGGTGCTTTGATTCCCATGTTCGGTAGGGGCACATAGCAATCATGTGGGTGAACACTACGGTGGTAGCAACCCTACGAGTGGTAGCAACCCTTGTTTGCATTGTTACGGGTCCGATTAACGGTGGCGTTGCTCCTCCGAGTAGGGGCATAGCTCGGCTTGGTCCTTGACGAGGTGTAACAACCCTAATAAAGATAAATGTGCATTTCATGTCATAGCCTTATATCATCAATGTTTGTGTTGAAAGCCATTCAAATTTTATGTAAAAGCTGTGCATGAAATGTTGTTTTAAATTAATTTGATTTGCTTCTTTTAAAAAGAGTGCAAATGAAATAAATCAATGTGTTTGACAATTTCTCCTGGTCAAACATAAACCTCAAGATTTATGGAGTTTCGCTAAAAATGATTTCCTTTGTTAAAGCCCTTAAAAAATATTTAATTAAGGTTGTAGTTTTGATTTAAACTTGAATTTTTATCCTCCCTTCCAAATTTGGACTTTCACCCAAAACAAAAAGTGTTTAAAATTTCATTTTTGAGCAACTTTGAATTTTTATGAGCACTGGAAATGCCTTATTCAATTAAACCGAAGCCGGAGGGTCCTTTTGCAAAATGGCCAAACTAGGCCAGCCTTTCTTCCTCTCTCTCCTAGCGTCGCCCGCCACCGAGGCCCGGCTCCGGCCGCGCGCCCTCACCAACACATGCCATGCCGCAGCTCGCAGCCACGCAGCTGCTTGCTTGCCTCGCTCCCAAACCGGATAAAGCCCGGAGCTCTCTCTCTCTCTCTCTCTCTCTCTCTCTCTCTCTCTCTCTCTCGCCTCAAGCCATCACCACCACCGTCGCATCTCCGTGCTCCACGCCGTCCGGCCGCCTCCGGTCGCCCGCGCCGAGCCACCACCCCCAAGCAACCCGCCCACCCCCACCGCACCTACCGGTGCAACCAGCTCGCACCGCGCCCATTGAAGCCCGAGATCGAGGCCTTCTTCTTCCCGGGCCTTCACCACCGTCGGCCACCGCAATTCCGCTCAATTCTGCATCTCGCGGTGCGTCCTTTGTCACGACTCCTCCTCCTAGAGCTGCGCAACGCCCCTCTGCTCCTCCCTGGAAGCTCATGCCTCGGTATTGTGCCCGAGTCCGACCGGATTCGCATGTTCTTCCTCGGCTCCGGGCGCCGCCGCCTCTGCCTCTATGGTGCGCACCCACTTCCGGCCACCCATGACGGTGAGCTTTAGACGCCGCCGAAGCCCTGCTCGAGCTGCCTCTCACCGCCGGTGTGCCTACGGTCGGATTCCGGCGAAGCCAACACCACCGTTCTGTTCCCCTCGTGGAGGCGAGCGGGTAACATATTTTCCGTCGAGTTTGGCCGCCGTTGGTCCAACTCCGGCCACCGCGCCGCCGCTCCGACCGCCATCGCCACGGCCTGAGCCGCATGGCAGGTCACACGCCCGGATCCCATGTGGCTACGTGGGATCTTGTGTGTCCCACTCGTGGTCCCCTGTGTGGCCACGAGAGGTGTTTTCATTATTAAAAAAATTCTTAGAAAATTCCAAAAAAATCAGAAAAATACCAAACAAAGTTTGTTGAGCTCATAAAATTATTCTCGATTTAATGATGTATTACAATTCCTATTTTTAGTTTATTCTTTTGTAGTTTTATTATTTTTTTCTTTATTTTTTAGAATAATTCATTATTTTATGCAAATTAATAATTGATTTTGATAAATAAATTTTTTAAATAATAGAGATACTTGTAGATGAAAGTTTTTGTTAAATTTATTTTCCAAAATTAAGCACAAACATCGTCATTTCATGTAATTATATTTCATCCTTTCATGTGTCATCGCACGTTAACATTTCAGGTCGTTATTGCATGTTACTTTTAGCGTAGACCTTAGTCACTCAGCATTGGTCGTCGATAGTGTCATCGCATGTCATATATTGCACAATCATGCATGCATCTTGTTAACTTGCGATGTACCATTAATCATCGTAGAGTCCGACGTGGTCAGACGACAAGTCAAGGATCCTGAAGAGGTGATCGTGAAAGTCAACTACATCGAAGACCACGGATTGTGAAGTCGTCCGACAAGCGGTCGAGGTGAATCAAGAAGGAGAGATCATCAACGCTAACGCCGCACCGAGCGAACCTAACTACACTACGGTTAAAGGCAAGCCCCGATGCATCCTACCTATGTTTTAAAGTCTTACTTTTATCACAATAGTTAAGTTTTGGTTGTGCACTAGGTGATAGGAATTGATTGACACCCTAGATGCAGGAGATAGGTTTCCTTTTATTCGTGATATACTGAGTACGGGTAGCTCAATAGAAGCTAAGCTTAATTCGTAGTAGTAACGGTAGTTGATTCGGGTGATCTTAAAGCATGGAGGCTTTAAGTGATTGCTGTTGTTGTCGTTAATTTTGAAGAGAGTGTTAATGAAATTGAGACCGGACGGGCCCCGTAGGAGAAAGGGCAAGCACATGTGCCTTACGAGGACATGGTTTGCAAGGTGGTAGCCCCGTATGTGTCGGTCAAGGACCGTACCGTTGTCGGGCCGGTTGAACAAGTATTGAACGTACCGTGCTACATGCTGGTGTAATGGGCCCGGCAAGCTGATGTACCCTACCACCCCGGGGATGTGTCGTAGCAAACTCTCTTTTGCTGGCTGTTAGTGAGATAGGAGTCTCACGGGAGGGAAATGGGTCGCCCACGGATGATGTCGCGTGGGGTCGCCATATTCCGGGGAGTTGGAAACGGCTATTCTTCCGCCAGGTGTTGGCGGGAAAGGTTGTCGTATACGACCGATGGGGTGCATATACGTCGTGTAGTCGGGTTTTTGCCAGCTGGTATAAAATTGGTTCGAATCACTGTCACTCGCATAAATGAGTACCGCTTGTTCGGTGAGTCGCATCATAGTTAATCGAGTGAAAGATGAAGAAGAGAGAAGAAAGAGTTGTTGGTCAAAGATAATCTTTTCTTGCAAACTTGATTGCAGTAGTTATAGGCTGCAAACAGTAGTTAGGTAATGAACTTAACATGGAGCTAAAATTTGAAAGTAAGGATCCACCGTTAGAGCTGTTTTCGCAAGAAAGTCAAACCCACAGCCATAAAGCCTTCGCATCCTAGGCGTCGGCCTTAGCATGCCTGTTGACGGGTCGGTCTTGCTGAGTATTAGATTACTCGGGGTTTGTTCGTTATGTTTCCAGGCCACGAGTCGTACTACTACGACTCGTACGGTAGCTTCCCCGAGGAGGAGTAGTGCCCCGAGGGTGGTTCCCTCCGTAGGGAACGGATCCCGACGCCGTGAAGGACGAGGATCGTGGTGTACGACGGGCTCGGTGCATCACGTTAGTCATCCTAGGTGGTCTTTTGTTGTAAAAAGAATAAGTTCTGCTGCCGGACTCTTAGTGTTTCAAACTTCGGTATTGTATTAAGTTTCTGTTCTACCATGTTTGTATTTCTAAAACCTGGTTGTATTATACCATGATGTATATATTCGGCTTGTATGAGATGATGAACTGTTGTAACTCGCTTCGTCGAGTGTTCCCTTGTGCCGATTCCTGGGTGTCACGGAAGGGATGTCACAGCTGGTATTAGAGTAGTTCGGGGGCAACGATGCGTCGTTCACAAGCTAGTTTTTCAAAACCTAACACGTTTTCGAGTACGGTAGAGTACGGAGCCCATCTAAGGATTTAGAATAGTTATCTTTTTAACGGTTCGAAGTTCGGGGTTTGTGGGTAGTCACTAACTATTCATGTTAGTTCGTGCTAACTTTCGAGTCGTTTGACTAATTCGGAGTAGTGCATGCATCATGTCATTTTGAGTGATATGATATGAAGTTTTGGGAATAGATGGAGTTAGTATCGTAATACTTGCACGGTCAATTTCCTTTAGCTTTGATTTCTTGTGAGAAAAAAGTTTTTGATTAATTTAAACATCTTTCCTACGGATGACACGAGGAAAGGAGTGTGCTAGTGAGATATAAGACAAGAAGGGCTCTTACATCGAGAAACTTGACGGAAGAATTCAAGACCTTCATCTACATACGGTACATGCAACGCAAAAGAAGGATAGACATATGGGAGTACTTGGAGGGACCAACACCACTAGCTACAATTGGTTTGCTTGGAAAAGGAATGCAAAGTAGAGTACTATCATGACTTACGGTTAAAGCGTATGCGTCTGTAGCAACTATAGAAACTTTATCAACAATTACGAGAGAAAAAAATGGATAAGTCACGCGCCGCTAGGGATGAACAACTTGCAGCTGCCAAAGCAATAGTTAAACAACTAGATGCAGATCCGATAAGGACCATGATGAGATATTGGATCTTGAGCAAGCCCAATAACTTTCCAAAGAACGAGAAGAAGGACGAAATGTATGAGTAGAAGAATCCAGGAGCTAGTCACCGATGCCACTTCGATTGCTCTAGGCCTCATCCGGGCGGATGACCGGTTAACTACCACTTTTGTAGCTACCAAAAGTTCTCTTTCCCTCTCCGAGTAATAGCCATTTTGATTTCTGTTCGGACTCTTCATCTCGGCAGAAATTTTTGGATGATAAAATTCCAATATTATGAGCTGATTTTTCCTAGTCTGCAAGTAATTCTCCTTCTTTCACTCAATTACATCATGAACTTATCTTTCCTTGAAGTTCTTGAGTGACTTCCATTTGAAGAAATAATAATCCCCTTTTTTACTAGACTAAGTTGTACTGAGAGCTAGTTTGGAAATGGGTGTTTTGCACTTTTAAATTGCCATTTTGCCTTTGAATTGTGCCGGTTCGCCCAAGCGCTTCTCAAAGTCAAACATGAGCGATGTGAAAATGCATACTCTATTTTGAAACTAGAAGAGAATCCAAATATAATGTTCTTCTAAACGGATGGCGTATAACCTAGGGTACGCAATCGGAAAGAAGAATACTGTCTTGGAAACTCATTGGTGCAATTATCCTTATAAATATCTTGAGCCTATATTTCCTTCAACACCAAGACAGACGAAAGCATTGTCGCATCTTTTGGTAATCCATGTTGTTTCATAAGCTCAACCATTCCAGTTAAATCTTTTCCTTTGTCATTGACTTTCACTAACCCCTTATAAATCTCGCGACTCCTGAATAAGTGAGGATTCCTAATCTCGGCATGAAAGTGATAGATATTGACAACAAACACCATGACATTCTAAATTTGGACCAGCGAGTATTTGTCCGTATCCTGATCGGTGAGTTTATAAGAGTCTTCAAGGATCTCTGCAGCCTTTGGACACACTCGTAGTCATCTTGAGGACTAAGGTAGTCGCAAAGCTCTCAACCTTAGGAGAGCATGGGAGCGTAAACATCATATGTAGGTAGAACTAAATAGGGAGAACAACGATATAGGTGCGAGGAAGAGATGAATCAACAAGCTCTCAACAGAGTCATTCACCTCACCCTCAACGCCAAGGACCAATCTACCGGAAGAACCTACCCAACAATGCTAAGTGAAGATTCGTCAACCTTACTACAATTAAGGGGTCTCGGAAGGAACTTTTCTCTTGGTGATTCATAAGATCAAGGGTACACATGTGGAAGAAAATACAAATGGTCCGAGAATATCCAAATGCCATCCCAGTTGATTTACCAGGACTACCACTAGATTGAGAAGTGGAATTTAAGATAGAACTTTAACTAGGAACGACACCAATATCTCAAGGACCGTATTGAGTGTCGCCTAATGAGCTAGCAAGAGCTTAAGGTACAATTGAAGGATTTATTGGAGAAAGGATATTCACTCAAGAAGATCTAAATATGCGTCAACGAAGATGGTTAGCACCGATCAAGGATTATGACATAGAGATTCAATACCACCCCGACAAAGCGAATGTCGTGGCTGATGCCTTGAGTCGGAAAGCTCATTGCAATAACCTCACAGACTCAGCTATTGACGGAAGCATCCGGAGAGGAAGATAGTGAGCCTAGTCATCGGATTCTTCCTTATGGAGTCCTAACCAATCTGGCTCTTATCCCTACCATTCGTGAAGAAGTGGTAGCAGCTCGAAAGAAGGATATTGGTATAGATCACGTTAGAAGACGACTCAAGAAGGGTGAAGTCAAATGCTTTAGAGAAGATGGTGAAGGGGTCATCCGGTTCAAGAATAAGCTAGGAGTGCCTAAGAACTTAGAACTTCGCAAGAAGATAATGGATGAAGCACATACATCTACTCACTCTATTAATCCTGGAACCAACAAAATGTATCAAGATCTAAAGCAAAGATTCTGGTGGATAAGAATGAAACGAGAGATAGCAAGGTATGTCAATGAGTGTGACACTTGTCGACAAGTGAAGGTAGATCATCCGAAGCAAGCGGGTCCACTTTAGCCTTTGAGCATTCCCGAATGGAAATGGGAAGATATTAGTATGGATTTCATTGTTGGCTTACCGTTAACTTCACGGAAGCACAACTCCATTTGGGTCATTGTCGATAGGTTAACTAAATCTGCTCATTTCAAACCCGTACATACTACCTACACGGCAAAGCAATATGCAGATTTATACATTGCTCGTGTACTCGCCTACATGGAGTACCCAAGACCATCATCTCGGATCGAGGAGCTCGGTTTGTATCCAGATTTTGGGAGCAATTGCATGAGTCGTTGAGAACAAGGTTGATTCGAAGCTCGGCGTATCGCCCTCAAACGGATGGATAGACGGAGAGAATCAACCAATATCTAGAAGATATGCTTCGAGCTTGTGTCTTGACATACAACAAGGATTGGGAAAAATGCCTACCGCTAGCGGAATTGTCATACAATGACAGCTATCAAGAATGTGCTAGAACGTCACCGTTTCAAGCTCTATACGGTCGTAGCTGTCGCACACCGTTGAATTGGTCGGAAAGTGGAGAGAGAATAATATTTGGACCCGATCCGGTAGAGGATGCCGAAGAGCAAGTACGCCTTGTTCAACATAATTTGAAGAGAGCGAAATCACGCCAAACCAACTATGCGAGATAAGAGACGTCGGGAGCTGAGATTCGACATAGGTGATGAAGTCTTTCTTCGAGTATCTCCTACCAAGGGTGTCCAGCGATTTGGAATCAAGGGAAAGTTAGCTCCACGCTACATCGGACCCTTTCCAATTCATGAAAGATGTGGATCAGTTGCATATCTGTGGCACTCCATGTCATGGTTTTGCAAGTTAGCAATTTTAAAACTAACCTCAGGTCTTGATGAACACCTCCAAGAATTTTCACCGACATGCATTATGGTTTGAGCTGAAAATAAATTCAAATACACTTTGGATTGAACTACAACTCAAATTTCTACAACAGAAGTATGGTCAACCAAAAATATATGTTGTAGGGCATGTCAAAAGAAAAATCTAGGACAAAACCCCACTGGATTTCATCAAGGATTGATACCCCAAATAAATCAGGGAAACTTAACTTTTAAGCATTTTCTCTGAATTTTCGGAATTAATCTAGAAAGAATTTTGGAACAAACTCAACGTGCATGTCACTTGCTAGAGCTGTACTATACAGGAGAATTCTCCTTTTTAATTTTTGAACTTGGGAAGGCCTTGCTTTTGAATTTTTAAAATCGAAACAGACCACGTTTTGAAAATCGGGGAAAAAAAGAAAAGGTGTCTGGGGAATATTCCGCGGGGCCTGCCTTGTCGTATACTTGCCTTATGGGTATACGAGATGATGAAGGAATGGATACGCAGAGACATGGTAACAAATTAAGAAAGATAAAGATGATGGGGATAGGCAACGGATCGGTCCTTGACCGGTGCGGGATAACGAAGATCCTGTATACCGGTATGGAAACAAGGCGGATACTAAGACCAGTGTACAATGACTTGAGGAGCAAGTTATTGAACAATTCGTAGTCCGATTAGGACTCGAATCAATAAAGAAAGTTAGAAATAGAACTCCATATATGTAATTCGTGTAATCGACTAGGACTCGCATGTAACCCTAGCTCCCCCGGATATATAAGGCGGAGCAGGGCCCCCGAAAACTCTCCGAGATCTTGCAATTAGTAAATCGCTAAAGGCAATACATAACATACAGGACATAGGGTATTACTCTCGATCCGAGGGGCCCGAACCTGTCTAAAATCGCGTGTTTCGTGTGTTCGTGTGTTGCACCATCGAATTCCACGCTCGTGAGGGACCGGGTAGTACTAGTGCCGAGTTTAAGACTCGACATTTGGCGCGCCGGTAGGGGTCCCGGCGAGTTCCCGCCGAGTTCGATGGCCACTTCGTTCGTCGTCGAATTCGAGTCCGGCTTCAAGATCCGCTTCGGGTCCCTTGACTTTGAAGCCGATTCGGCCGGAAAATTGCTTTTGATGAATCCGACTCGTAGTCGGCCGCTGCTTCTAAAGCGCGATCATCCGCCACGGTTGGTGCCTCCGACTCGGAACTTAGCGGATCCGACGCAGCTTTAGCGCGGAACATCGGACCACCTACGCTCGCACCTCGGACCGGTGTCCGGCTGCAACGATAAGCCGCTCTGCCGAGCTGGGTAACGACTTCGAGGAAGACGCTCCGGTCTTCTTCCAAGTATTCATGACAGGACCCGTTATTCGCCAACTCACTTCGAGGAAGCTGCCGAAGAAGAAGCAAGGATGGCGAGAGAAGAAGCCGATCGTCGTCGTCGTGAAACAGAAGAAGCAAACGGAGATGAACAACCTCCACAACCTTCAGCTGCGGATCCGCGCACAAGTGCCGCAGGCCTGGCCGGAGGAAGCGCTCCCGCAACCGCTCCCCAGCCACGGGCCCGCTGCCGGACCGGTCCGGAGACCCGGAGGAAAATTCTCCAGGATATAACAATAGACGGGGATGTCGCAGTGGAAGGCGCCATCGATCTTCCAGCAGAGCTTTGGATTTAAGTTCCATGAAAGTGGAGATGAATGGCGCTCGAGTTTTCACGTCGCTCGTCCACAATATTGTGGGAGTGAAGCAAATTCTTGAGACAATACCGGAAGAAGTCTTCAATGCCACGCCAGGATTGCAGCGCGCACCGAACTTGCTAGACGCGGCAGCTCTACAAACAAATCAGCTTGTCCATGATCGAGCGGAATCTTCCGGTCGCTCGCGTTCCCATTCCGAGCGGCCTGCAAGGGCTCGGTCTCGAAGGAGCTTCGTCCGGTGGAAGGCTTGGACCCCGGCATACCCCAATCGCAGATGCACATGAGCGGGCTCCGGATCAAGATTTGTGTGTACCACTCAATGGTAATCGTGACGTTCGGAACGTGCTGATCGATCGCCATGCGAGAGAGGGCAGAGGAGCACGGAAGACATGAAGAAGACGAGAGGCGACGGACTGGTCATGTTGATGATCGTCCACGGGATCCTGCCCTCGCCACGATCGTGTTTGAACAATTCGCCACGTCACGGGCCGGCTGCTTCGGCGCTGCCTCCTCGTGGAAATTATCCGCGCAATGATCATCGAGGGCATAGTAACGGGCATGCTCATCGGGATGAACGGCCCGGAAGGGATGATCGTCGTGATACTAGAGACCGACGGCGAGATAACCGGGACAGAGACGTCGAACCCCGGCGCGCCGACAATGATCGTCAAGCGGCACCTCCGCCTCCACCTCCGTCACAACATGAAGAACCAGCGAACAATGATCGTCAAGCGGCGCCTCCGCCTCCTTCCGAGCACGCGGAGCCGGTGAATAATGATGGTCAAGGTGGTTCGGGAGATAGATATCAAGATGATCGCTATTACGACTATTTCGACGATGACGAGGGATCGCAATTATCGGCACCGCCCTAACCGTCGATCTCCGTCACCGGTCCGGACCGGTCTTGAAGATGATGAGTACTCCGTAATCCCCGCTTTCACGCGAGATTTACGCATTTGCAAATACCCCGGGGATTTAAGCCCGGGGCCATTGACAAGTATGATGGCAGAGCACCTCCTGCCGAGTGGCTTCGTATGTACACCACCGCTATTCGGTTAGCGAGGAGGAGACACGTTCGTGTTGGCTAATTATCTGCCGATGTGCATGGAGCAGGCTGGATGCTTGTGGTTGCAATCCCTACCCGAGAGATCCATCTCTTCTTGGGGAGACCTCACTAAAAAGTTCGTAGAAAACTTCCAAGCGACTTGTGAGAAGCCAGGGAATTACTTCGACCTCAACAGTCGAAGCAGAAGCCCGACGAGACCCTCACCGATTTCATTAGGCGTTTCTGCAATAAGAAGGCCTTAATCCCCAATATTCCTGATCAGCAAGTAATTGCTGCATTTCAAGCTGGCGTCCGAAGTGAAGCATTGGTTCACAAGATTGGAAGGCGAAATCGGAACCTTACCATGACGGCGTCGAGTGCTTCAAGATAGCAGACGATTATGCTTGCTGGTGAATCGAATGTGGTCAATTTGCGCGGGAACAAAGGGAAGGAACCGAAGCATGACCAAGGCAACCGGTCCGGATCCAAGAACAACAATAAGCGCAAGGCTGATCACCTTGTTGCAGTTGTCGACCGGTCTCATGGAGGGGACCGGCCGACACCTCCTAAGAGAGAAGCGATTGGCCAAGTTGCTAAGTGGGCTATAGAACTTGGCCAATATGAAATTATGTTTTCTTCGCGAACGGCTATTAAGGGACAAGCATTAGCTGATTTCATAACGAGAATGGCTGGAGACACAAGTGCCGCGGGAGATTCAAGCATTGGAGTATTGGGAGATGTTCTTTGA
This sequence comes from Chloris gayana, assembly GCA_031894775.1. Lineage (NCBI taxonomy): Eukaryota > Viridiplantae > Streptophyta > Magnoliopsida > Poales > Poaceae > Chloris > Chloris gayana. The sequence goes on from JAUNZO010003112.1 coordinate 86,664, forward strand.
TGGGTCCTCGCAGCTTTCGAGCGCGGGGGCTGGGGTGGTACGTCTCACCCCGCAAAAGGAACCGCTCGGATATGTGTTACAAATGCATTTTCGAGCCTCCAACAATACATCGGAGTATGAAGCTTTGCTTCATGGGCTTAGAGTAGCCGTTTCGCTAGGAGTCCGACGGTTGGACATTTATGGTGATTCAATGTTGGTGATAAGTCAAGTTAACAAGGTGTGGGATGCTCATGATGATCATATGATTGCTTACCGTCAAGAGCGGAAACTTGAAGACAAATTTGATGGTTTGCGATTTTCTCATATACTGCGCGGAAATAATTCTGCTGCGGATGAGTTGGCCGGACCGGGGTCTTCGCGACAAGCGGTTCCTCCTGGTGTCTTTCTTCAAGTATTAGATAAACCATCTATAAAGATGGAGCGTAAAGCTACTATTACAGAGATCGTGGACGAATCAGTCTTAAAGAGTCGGGAGGAGAAAGCAGTATTGAAGGACCGATCGATGAGGCGATCTTACCGAGAAAAATAGCAGGCGAATCCAATGTCGACAATGTTCAGCCATTGGATGTCGTGATTATTGATTCCGAATGGCGTACTCCGTATATTGACTATTTGCAATCTGGTAAAACTCCGGAAGATAAAGTGGAGAAGCAGAGATTGGAAGTTCGAGCCCGCAATTATTTAATTCTCGAAGGAGAATTATATAAGCGCGGAGTTAATATTTTGATGAAATCGTATCCGTTTCGATGGCATTCAATTGCTTGAAGACGTAGACAAGGGAATTTACGGAAATCATGCTTCTTCAAAGACATTAGTTGGAAAGGTATTCGGACAAGGATTTTATTGGCCTACAGCGACGGATGATGCGCATAGAGTGGTTAAGAATTGCCAAGGATGTCGGTTTTTTGCAAGACGGCCTCGATACTCCGGCTCAAGAGTTGCAATTGATCCCAATGACTTGGCCTTTTTCTACTTGGGGGCTGGATATAGTTGGACCTTTTAAGCGGGCACCGGGAGGATTTACGCATATTTTTGTGGCAGTAGACAAGTTTTCCAAGTGGATTGAGGCTGAAGCGAGTTACTAGTACAACTACAGCTCGCGCAATAAAGTTTTTGCAGAACACTTCGTACGTTTTGGGGTCCCATACAGTATTATCACTGATAATGGACCTCAATTCACTTCGAGCTCTTCAAAGACTACGCTGAGAGTTTAGGGATCAAGGTGCAATATGCGTCGGTAGCACATCCGCAAAGCAATGGACAAGTGGAGCGAGCTAATGGAATGATTTTGACCGGTCTTAAACCAAGAATTTTTGACCGATTGAAGCCGTATGCAGGAAAGTGGGTTAAGGAATTGCCCTGGGTGCTTTGGGGGCTGCGCACTAATGTTAGCAGAGCTACGGGACAGTCTCCTTTTTCTTTGGTGTATGGATCCGAAGCCATGCTACCTACGAAGTGAATATGGTGTCAGCTCGGGTACGATATTATGATGAAGGAAAGTATGATGATCAACGTCGAGGTTGAACTGGTTGCTGCGGAAGAATTGAGGGATCAAGCTCCGATTCAAGCCGCTAAATATCATCGGGGATTGCATCGCTATCATGATCGCAATGTTCGCACACGGGAGTTCCAAGTAGGAGACTTGGTTCTTCGGAAGATTCAGTCTAACAAGAACAGGCATAAGTTGTCACCGATCTGGGAAGGACCTTTTTTGGTTAAATCGGTCTCCGGACCGGGGCTTATAGGCTTATGACCCTGGAGGAAGAAGAGATTCCAAATTCCTGGAACATTGATCAGCTTCAGTCGTTTTTATACTTAAGAGTATTTATTGTAAAGTTTTTCATATTATAATAAAGTAAATTTATCTAACGATGATGTGTTTTGTGTCTCCATACTTTAATTTTGAATTAAATTATTGAGCCAGGGGCTGTTATGTTAAGAGCGATCTGTGATATTTTGCTATTCTGCTATGTTAAGAGCGATCTGTGATATTTTGCTATTACTGCTATGTTAAGAGCGATCTGTGATATTTTGCTATTCTGCTATGTTAAGAGCGGTCTATGATATTTTGCTATTCTGCTATGATAAGAGCGATCTGTGATATTTTGCTATTCTTGAATAGTAAGACCAGTCATTTAGCTGACGGATTGCTTGTGATAAGAGCGGTCTATTTAAATTTTAGTTTAAAACTGGTATATTCAGGAAAGGATATTGTACAACATTCTTTCTTATGAATACTTGATTGGTAGGCTGTTGTGTTAAGGACAGATCCGTGAAATCTTAAAATCCTACAAATTAGCTTTTTTCTCATGTTATATGATCTTGTTAAAGTAAGCTATAATTATGAATTATGATCTGTGCTGATTAAGAGCCAGAATTTGATCATAATTATCTAGTTGAAACAACCATCATGTCTTAAGTAAATAAGTTAGTAAGTATGATGGTGAAACCAGATATTCATATAAAAAAGAAAAGTGACTGGTATTTAAAAATAAACAATGTGATGATCAAGATGTTTGATTACAAAATGGCCCTATTATAAAGGTTTCTAAGCAGGACCGCTGGAAGTACCGGTGTCACCGGTCTTAGGATTTTCTTCGAGCCTATCATCCAGCGTTTCTTCAGAATCGGAAGAAGATACTTGGTAAATCCCTATCAAGATCTTCGAAGGCATCTTTTATCGTACTGTCGGCGGCGGTTGCTGCATCCTGAGCATCTTGGTCCGGGGCAAAAGCTGCTGGCGCTATGTTGAGAGGGACGCCCATTGGATCAAGAGGAACATCTTCCACCAACTCGAAACGGTGTCAATGAGTGAGTTCTTCAACTCATTGAACCGGTCTTTAGTACTATTGGGGTGGGCGCCATCCACGATAAAATTGAAATCACATTCTTCGACCGGAGTCCAAGACTGGATTATAGCGGCGATGTGTCCTCCGCTCGAAGTAGCAACCATCCTTGAATGTTCTCCGATTCTTCTTGGAATTGCCCGGATGGTGGACTCGAGGTCTATCTCATTGGGATCAATAGTTTGACCACCGTTGAGATATTCTAGAGTGCGCACGGTACCTGCAGTAAGTTCTGAAAAAAAACAAGCAAATATTTAAGAGAAAGACCGGTATTTTCAAAAAGATGACATAAGAGTGAACAAGAGAGATAGGGACTTACGCCTGTGCCTAATCTCGGCAGCTCTGAATCTGCCCTTGATGTTAGTGTTTGATTCTCTCGGCTTGGATTCGAATTTCAGCAAACGCTGAATTTCGCGATCTTTGGCCTGGAGAGCAAGTTGATTGGATTCTTGAGCAGTCCTCGGGCGCTTTCCTTATCAGCTTGCGCTGATTTTGCTGCTTCTAAGGCTTCGACTAGTTCAGCCTTCAAGAGAGCATTCTCGGTATCCGAGCATCTTGTTGGAGCGAAGTGTTTGAGTCAAGATGCCATCTTTGGCGAGTAAGTCTCGGCGGTGACACCTCCGACGTTCTTCAAGTATCTAATGCAAGCCAGGAGTGCGAGAATTTCGTTGTCTTCTCTGAGCTTTTCCCTGGTATCTGCGGTAGGGAAATTCTTGGCTACTTTAGCGCCGAAGGCGGGATGCTGGCTAGGGATTGTCGCAGAAGAACCATCCTTTTTTCCAATGGGTTATGCTCTTGTTCAAGGACGAGGGAGAAATATTCGTCTACGCTCTAGCATTGAATTCCTACACCGCCAACTGCAGCTTGGCGGTCGATGACGGAAGTGGGCGGATTTGGAACAGTGCTTGGAATAGCTTGAAGTGGGGGAGAACTCCAAGGAAAGCTTCGCATAGGTGGATAAAAAAGGCAATTTGCAGGATGGAGTTAGGGTTGAGGTTCACTAACTCCCATCAAGGGAGATCGAGACCGCGGAGGAAAAAAGCCTTGAAAACTAATTGTTGAGACTCATCTATTCCCCATGGAATTTGGCCAGGGGAAGGGACGCTCCAATTTAGGATGGGTTGAGGAGGAAGATACCCATCACAAACCGCCTCATTGAGGGAGGCTTCGGTGACCTTGCTGCTACCAAGGTCTTGGATGCCGAAAGGAAGCCGATCGCGAGGAACAGAGGAAGAAGATGAGGGGACGGCGGTGGATTTCTTCTTGCCCATCTTAAGAGATGGAAAAGGAAAGCTTGAGATTGGTTAATGTGGAAGGAGAGAGCAACAACGCAAAGGCGAATGGCGGGCGCGTATGAGCTTCCGGGAGCAGGGTTGACCTAGGTCGACCTTTCGTTTCTTTTTATAGACACTGGGATGGGCCCGGGGCTGGAAAGTTATTGGGCCATTTTGAGAGGCCCGATGGATTTTTATTGTTAATAACCTATGTCGTAACTATGCAATTATGACCTAACGGCCATAAGGAAGTTAATGATCTCGTTATCTGCGTTAATTATGACTTAACGGTCATAAGAATAAGCCGTCGTGCTTTTATGAAAGTAAAAAGCGGTCTGAAATACGGAAATTTTCAGATGGAAATTAAAGTAATACTGAATTTTATAAATTCAGTAGTATGAGAGAGTTAGATTTTACATAACTCGGTGATAAGGGATGCCTTAGGCTGTGGGTGTTAATCATCCGGCTGATTATAGGCTTTGGAGACTCGAGTCGTTGTGAGAATATAGGGAATAAACTGGTCCGATCAACCAGAATTTTGGCTCTTAGTGAAATTTCACTAAGCGGATTATGAGTTTAGGCTGATTTAGGCGGTCCGTTATGTGAAACTAGTGAAAATATACAGGAGATAAGAAATTCGACCGGTATGACCGATCTGGAAAATATGTTCTTGGCAAAAAATTGCTTGAGAGGATTGTGATTTGATGGGAAATGATAAAGCACAGTCTCTCAAGAAAGACTCTTGCATTATTTGCGATTCCCAAATGATACAAGAGTCGGGGCTATACCTAATTAGGTGCACTCGACCGGTGCACCGTATTCAAGAGCGGTCTATAGAGATCTTAGAAGCGGAAAAAGATGGAAACCGAAAAGAGCGGTCCGTAGGAATTGCATATTAAAGGAAATAATGAAGAATCAACTAGTGGACTCTTGCATTATTTGAAAGAAGTTCAAATGATCCAAGAGTCGGGGCTATACCTAATTGGGTGCGCCTAGTCGGCGCACCGTGAGAAGAATAAGCTATGATTACCTAATTAGGTGATATGAAAGGCGAAAAACAATAATTTTTTCGGGCTTCTTTTAAAGCACTTGTGAAGAAAGAAGAACGAGTGTAGCAGATTGGAGTTCTTTTTAATTTTACCATGAATAAAGACCAACATGTAGAAGACTGGTTAGTCTTATTCGAGGTTAAATCAAAAATTACTCGGGAGCTGCTTGTCGTATACTTGCCTTATGGGTATACGAGATGATGAAGGAATGGATATGCAGAGACATGGTGACAAATTAAGGAAGATAAAGATGATGGCGATAGGCAACAGATCGGTCCTTGACCGGTGCGGGATAACGAAGATCCTGTATACCGGTATGGAAACAAGGCGGATACTAAGACCGGTGTACAATGACTTGAGGAGCAAGTTATTGAACAATTCGTAGTCCGATTAGGACTACGAATCAATAAAGAAAGTTAGAAATAGAACTCCATATATGTAATTCGTGTAATCGACTAGGACTCGCATGTAACCCTAGCTCCCCGGATATATAAGGCGGAGCAGGGACCCCGAAAACTCTCCGAGATCTTGCAATTAGCAAATCGCTAAAGGCAATACATAACATACGGGACGTAGGGTATTACTCTCGATCCGAGGGGCTCGAACCTGTCTAAAATCGCGTGTTCCTGTGTGTTACGTGTGTTGCACCATCGAATTCCACGCTCGTGAGGGACCGGGTAGTACTAGTGCCGAGTTTAAGACTCGACACGCCCGTCGGCCCGCACGGGGCGACCCACGGGCGCGCGCCGCACGTCGGCGCGTCCGTACGGCCGGCGCCGCGTGGCGCCCGCCTCTCGGCCGTGGGCCACCTGGTCGGGGACAAGGGGGAGCCCCAAGGCCCGATCGGAGCTGCGCCCCCTTTCCATTTCCTTCCCTCTCCCCGAGCTCCCACCCCGTCCGCCATTGCCGCCGCCCTCGAAGCCCGTCGCCCCACCGTCTCGGCCGCCGCAGCTCGGACCGGAGCACGCCACGGGAGACGCCACACCCCTACCCTGCTCCACGACCAAACATCCCCGAAAATGGCGAACTAAACCGACCCAATTTTGAAGCAATCCCCGACGAGCTCTACTCCGGCCGCCACCGACGCCGCGGCCAAACTCCGCCTCTCCGGTGAGCCTCTTCCTCCCATTCTTTTCTCGGTGCATGCGCACCTTGGTGGAGCAACTCCCCAAACCCTAATCCCTCTCTTTTGTCTCACGAGATCGCCGGAATTCCATTTCTCCCCGGCCGCGGAACTCCGGCCGTCGCCACCTCCACGCCGACCACCTCCTGCGGCGGTGCTCATCCAAGGAGGAGGCCATCACGGTGAAGCTCATGCTCTAGTGGAGCTCCACGGCCAAACCGTTCCCCCATCCGTCCCTTCCCCGCGACGAGCGCCCCGCCGGACACCCGCACCGCCACCCCCGTCGCGCCGCCTCTCCGGTGAGCCTCCGGTCGCATGAAGCTTCCCGTCGGATTCCCCACGTCGCGCCGCGCCTCGAGGCCGCGCGCCGGTGAGGCCACGGGACGGGCGACACAGCTCGGGATCCCGTGTGGCCACAGCCACACGCGGATCCGGAACCCTGTCGTCCCGGTGTGGCGTCTGGCGCGGATTTTAAATTTTAAAATCCGAGTGGGATTTTCGTAATTAAGGCCAAAATTCGTTTAAACTTAGAAAATTCATATCTAGAGTTCTAGGCCTCGAAAAATTGCAAACTAAAATTTGTTGGAACCCTTGAAACCTGTACTATTTTATGGTGCACTTGGTTTGGCATAATCAGATGTAAATTAATTAGGTTAATTTCTTTTTAGGAAATCTAAGATTAGGGATTAATTAACTATTTAATTACCCCAAATTATGAAGCTTAATTTAATTATTATCCATAACATGTGCTTAAGGACCAGAAGCAAGTTAATTGCTATTTTTACCTAGTTTTTCTAGGATTATTGGGGTTTTCCCTTGCACATGTGATAATGATTTAAATGCTTTATGGGAGTTGATGAAGTAAATTAAATTGGTTAATCACTCTTAAACCATTTTCACCTCGCTGGACACCAAGTTATTTTATACTCACAAATTACGTGTATTTGATGAAATTCGCACGTATTCCATAAGATATTCAATATCATGTTTTCATCAAAATTCACACATCACCTTTGCATCATGTAGCTGCGGTGGTGAACGCGGTAACCGGCGAGGAGGAGTCGAAGCTGCTGCTGTTGCTGACCTAGCTGCCCAGGGTCAAGCTCAAGGCAAGCCCCGGTGCACAACCTATTTAATTAAGTATTTTAAATTTCATCATTGTGTTTGTAGGTCCGTATTGTGCATTAGGTCTACGGGAGTTGTGATGAAACCCTAGCATGCGGTAGGATCCTGATGTCCACGTTCGATCGCCCTACGCTAGGTGCTTGCTTAAATAGGGCGATGATCCGTCAAGTAGTACGGAGACCACTCGTAGATAGGACAATCACCTTTTTGGACACGATGCTAAGTATTTGAGAAGAGAATGGAAAAATTGGAGGCCGGACGGGCAACTTAGGTGGAAAGTGAAGGACTCGAAAGAGTCTTCAAGGTGGTAGCCCCGTACGTGCACACAAGGACCACGTCATGTCCGGCCCATGTGGATTAAGTTTGAACGTACTATTTGCATGCTGGAGTTAATGGGCCCGATAAACCGACGTACCGATGGTTGTTGTATGTTAGAGAGATACCCTACTCCCTTGGTTACTTGGCAGGAATTTGGGAGGAGAGAAGGGAGCACTCTACTCACGGATGACGTCCGGGACGGCATCGCGTGGGGACCCTTCTCGGGGAGCTAGGCCCGACTAACACTACGAGTACCGGCTGGGAAAGGTTGTCTCATGCGGCTTCGGGAAGCGCGTATGTGACGTGCAATCAGGTATCTCCTGCAGGATGTACATCGATTCGAATCGCTGCCCCTCACGATGAACGAGTACCACTTGTCCCGTCAACCGGAACGTAGTAAGAAGAGAACGATGATGATGATTATGATCAATTTGTTGTATTGCTTAATTACATGTTTGGAAACATGTAATGCAGTAGATTAGTGCAAATTAAATTTATTCTTTGAGCAACTTAATTAAACTGCTAAAAGTTGAAAGTAAGGATTCACTGGTAGGCCGACTTAGTGCTTAATTATCCTATCCCACTGGCCTTTGCATGTCTAGGAGTCGGCTGTAGGTGGCCACTTTGACGGGTCGGTCTTGTTGAGCTCTAGTTGCTCGGGGCTTTGCTCTATGTGGTTTTCGAGATGACCCCGTCGGGCATGACTTAGATCGTTGGAGATGACGTGCGCGGGACCGGACTTCGGACGGAGGCCACTACACCTGGGAGTGGTGCGGTCCGGAGGAGTAGAGGCGTTGATGTGCCGGTAAGGTGTTCTAGGGCAAGAACGCCTGTCTCTACCGGATGCCCCGTGATGTATCGCCGAGAGAGTGATTGTATCTTATTGCTTCCACTTGTTTAGTTCATTTCTAAACTTATTTGCTTCGGTGCTTATGAGACTACGATGTACTAATGTACTTGGGATGAATGTAAGAGACTTGTACTTATATTCATTGTATCATGCTTATGTTTGTATGTTGTAATATCGGGTATCACGGCGCGTGATGCCACCCATGATGATCCTGGTGACGGAAACGACTCTTCGTGAGGCGGGTCTGTCACAATATCGCTTGGAATTACCAGGAATTCACAACGTCTTCCATGTTTTTCAATTGAAGAAGTGCTTAAAGCGACCGGTGGATGTGCATATCGCAGATATTGAACAATTCCAACCTGATCGACATATGATGAGCGTCCTATCAAGCTTCTTGACACGAAGGATCGAGTTACTCGAGCATCGAACCATCAAGTTCTACAAGATCCAATGGCGCAATCACTCGGAAGCTGAAGCCACTTGGGAACAAGAAGACTTCCTTCGATCAAATTATCCAGAGTTCTTTAGCACCTTGTACAACCGCGTCGTTCTTGAATCTCGGGCGAGATTCCTGTAAGGGGGAGGGCTGTAACAACCCTAATAAAGGTAAATGTGCATTTCATGTCATAGCCTTATATCATCAATGTTTCTGTTGAAAGCCATTCAAATTTTATGTAAAGCTGTGCATGAAATGTTGTTTTAAATTAATTTGATTTGCTTCTTTTAAAAAGAGTGCAAATGAAATAAATTAATGTGTTTGACAATTTCTCCTGGTCAAACATAAACCTCAAGTTTTATGGAGTTTCGCTAAAAATAATTTCCTTTGTTAAAACCCTTAAAAAATATTTAATTAAGGTTCTAGTTTTGATTTAAACTTGAATTTTTATCCCAAAATCCCTTCCAAATTTGGACTTTCACCCAAAACAAAACGTGTTTAAAATTTGATTTTTGAGCAACCTTGAATTTTTATTTTTATTTTTTGGATTTTTCGAGCATCTGGAAATGCCTTTTTCAATTAAACTAAAGCCGGAGGGTCCTTTTGCAAATTGGAGCTCTCTCTCTCTGTGTGTGTGTGTGTGTGTGTGTGTGTGTGTGGCCACAGAGGTGTTAAATTTATTTTCCAAAATTAAGCATGAACATCGTCATTTCATGTAATTGTATTTCATCATTTCATGTGTCATCGCACGTTAACATTTCAGGTCGTTATTGCATGTTACTTTTAGCGTAGACCTTAGTCACTCGAGCATTGGTCGTCGATAGCGTCATCGCATGTCATATATTAAACAATCATGCATGCATGTTGTTAACTTGCGATGTACCATTAATCATCGTAGAGTCCGACGTGGTCCGACAGACAAGTCACGGCTCCCGAAGAGGTGATCGTGAAAGTCAACTACATCGAAGACCACGGATTGTGAAGTCGTCCGACAAGCAGCCGAGGTGAATCAAGGAGAGACCATCAACGCTAACGCGGCACCGAGCGAACCTAACTACGCTACGGTTAAAGGCAAGCCCCGATGCATCCTACCTATGTTTTAAAGTCTTATTTTTATCACAATAGTTAAGTTTTGGTTGTGCACTAGGTGATAGGAATTGATTGACACCCTAGATGCATGAGATAGGTTTCCTTTTATTCGTGATATACTCGGTACAGGTAGCTCAATAGAAGCTAAGCTTAATTCATAGTAGTAACGGTAGTTGATTCGGGTGATCTTAAAGCATGGAGGCTTTAAGTGATTGTTGTTGTTGTCGTTAATTTTGAAGAGAGTGTTAATGAAATTGAGACCGGACGGGCCCCGTAGGAGAAAGGGCAAGCACATGTTCCTTACGAGGACATGGTTTGCAAGGTGGTAGCCCCGTCTCGTGTCGGTCAAGGACCGTACCGTTGTCGGCCCGATTGAACAAGTATTGAACGTACCGGGCTACATGCTCGGTGTAATGGGCCCAGACAAGCTGATGTACCCTACCACCCCGGGGATGTGTCGTAGCCAACTCTCTTTTGTCTGGCTGTTAGTGAGATAGGAGTCTCACGAGAGGGAAATGGGTCGCCCACGGATGACGTCGCGTGGGGTCGCCATATTCCCGGGGAGTTGGAAACGGCTATTCTTCCGCCAGGTGTTGGCGGGAAAGGTTGTCGTATACGACCGATGGGGTGCGTATACGTCGTGTAGTCGGGTTTTTGCCAGCTGGTATAAAATTGATTCGAATCACCGTCACTCGCAGAAATGAGTACCGCTTGTTCCGTGAGTCGCATCGTAGTTAATCGAGTGAAAGATGAAGAAGAGAGAAGAAAGGGCTGTTGGTCAACGATAATCTTTTCTTGCAAACTTGATTGCAGTAGTTATAGGCTGCAAACAGTAGTTAGGTCATGAACTTAACATGGAGCTAAAATTTGAAAGTAAGGATCCACCGTTAGCGTTGTTTTCGCAAGAAAGTCAAACCCACAGCCATAAAGCCTTCGCATCCTAGGCGTCGGCCTTAGCGTGCCTCGTTGACGGGTCGGTCTTGCTGAGTATTAGATTACTCGGGGTTTGTTCGTTATGTTTCCGGGCCACGAGTCGTACTACTACGACTCGTACGGTAGCTTCCCGAGGAGGAGCAGTGCTCCGAGGGTGGTTCCCTCCGGAGGAACGGATCCCGACGCCGTGAAGGACGAGGATCGTGGTATACGACGGGCTCGGTGCATCACGTCGGTCATCCTAGGTGGTCTTTTGTTGTAAAAAGAATAAGTTCCGCTGCCGGACTCTTAGTGTTTCAAACTTCGGTATTGTATTAAGTTTCTGTTGTACCATGTTTGTATTTCGAAAACCTAGTTGTATTATACCATGATGTATATATTATGGCTTGTATGAGATGATGAACTATTGTAACTCGCTTCGTCGAGTGTTCCCCTATGCCGATTCCTGGGTGTCACGGAAGGGATGTCACACGAGGTATTCCTGGTGCGCTTCCTCCGAGCTCTTTCCGGCGCTCTTGGAACTTGCGCTTGCGGTCATTGTTTTCCATGTTAATGGACTCTTCCATCGGTATGCAGCGGTTCATCGGGGTGTTGAAATCTGGATAGATATTCCCAATGGCGTGGGCGTAAGCCTTTCTTGAAACGTTCCTGCTCCTTCGGACATCATCTATGTCTCCTAAAGCATAGCGGGATAGGTGCGTGAACTTCTTGAGGTATTGGTTCAAGGTCATGGAGTCCTGGTCCAGCTTCTTGAATTCCTCATTCTTCATGTCCATGGTCCCTTCGGGGATGTGATATTCCCTAAAGACATGCTGGAATTCCCTCCAGCTAACTGCAGTGACATCAAGCACGAGCATCGCTCGTAGTTGTCCCACTATTCAGCAGCGAGGTCCAACTAGTTGGTGCGCGGCTAAGGCCACCTTCTCCTGGTCACCTGCTCCCACTATTCTTAGCTTCTTGGTGATTTCCCTGAGCCAATCATCAACCGTTAGTGGCTCCTCGAGATTTCCTTCGTATGTGGGTGGCTTGAGCCTCATGAATTCTACCATCTTGGAAGGATTATGAGAGCGATTGGCGGTCCGCATTAGCTGTAGCTGGGTCCGTAGGAGTTCTCGCGCTGTGATAGGAGCTGGTGGTGGCGGAGGGTTTTGACCGTTTCCCTGGCCACCAACTTCAACTCCGTTCTCAACATTGCTCTTGTTGTGATGGTCGTGGCTGGCCATGTTGAAATGGGGTGCCGATTACCTTTACGAAAAAGGAGGGGAAAGTTAGGTCTATAGCCTTACTGTTGTTAGCAAACACACAAGAACCATGCATTTATTTATTACACAACGATACATGGTACACGATACATGATACAAGATACATGATACGAGATACATCGTACATGACCCATGTTACATACTCATGACTCATGATGCAAGACATGATACATGGTACATAAAACATGATACATGATACAAGTACTTGACATATAGGATACTATCATATGGCTCATGGTACACGTGCCTAGTACTAAGTTTAACAGCCTCTAAGGGTCCAGGGTCTACTCGTCATCGACCACGATGGGGTTCTTTTGCGGCTCCTTATTCTTGGCCTTCTTCGGTGTTTTGAGCAGGGTGGAGATTTGGTCATCCTTTCTCTTGAGTTCTGCCTTTAGGCTGAGTACCTCTTCCTTTAGCTCATTAATCTGGTTGTCTTTCTCCTCACTTTGCTCGGTGAGCTCATCTATCTGCTTGTATATTTCGTCGCTAGCGCCAATAGCTTCCTAGGCAGCCTCTCTTTCTACCGAGATGGTGTGGAGGAGTCCTTCCGCGAGTGTATCCAAAGCGACTAGGTATTAAGCGGTGGCTGCCGGTGTGGGGTCTATTACCACACTCGGTGGGTCCGTCAAGGGAGCGGACACGGTGCTTCCGGACAGGGTATTCCCTCATGCCTGCTGGGAAGAATCGGATGGGGTTGTCTCCTATGACATTAATGCCTTCGAGCAGTAGCGTAGTAGTAGGTCTCGAGCCACCTGCTAGAGAGTGTCCACAAAAGTAGTCCCGGTCCGGGTAGCGGTGATGTGTACGGGGTCGTTCGAAGTCCCATGCACATTCGGAGCACGTGCCTTCACCGTGCACCGGGCAATCCCATTCTGGTAGTAAAGTTGTCACTGGTACTGTGGCTTTACCAATAGTTTGTGCATGCGCAACACTCGTGGAGGATCTTAGGGAAACCCTCCACGTCGGCGGCGATGGTGTACTTCCATTCGGGCTCGTCTTTCATCCGAGGAACAGACCATTTCATAGGAGTGAGAAATCTGGGTAAGAATGTTATAGAAGAATTTCAAATTTTATTATGAGTAAGGGAAGGGGATATGTATAAATGTGGGGAAGATATATAGATATTGTGGTGTGTAGTACGTCCTAAGTCCTTAATCGCGTCCTATCGGTCGAGTATAGGCTACGATACCATCCGTGACGCCCCACTCCTCCGACTACACTGTGTATATGTACCAATCCACGAAACGATAGTTGGTACACACATAGATGATACAAATTCGATACAACAACCTTTATTGATTCCTCAAAGGGAAATAACTAGGCAATACATGGTCTGGATTACATTCAAAGAGGTGGATAGACCAGCCTCACGTAAATGAAAACACACTGGAAAGCATTTGAAAGTTGCCTAGAGGGGGGTGAATAGGCAATCTAAATAAAAACCTGAAAATCACAACACTTAAAACAAAATGGTCTTTCTCCACCGACGGAACTTCCGTCGGGGTGGAGAGAGGAAAGTGCTAGGGATTGACAAAGAGAGGGAATCTCACGATTCCACTTGAATGGAAACCTTCCTTCTTGCCTTGAGAGTGTTGTACCTGCAGGAATTCAATAGACACGCAACACACAAGTAGATCGGGTGATGAAACACCCGGGAGGAAAAACACACAAGCACACAACAAAAACGAAGAAGAGAGACACGGGGATTTTTCATCGAAGTTCGGACCCCTCACAAAGAGGTTCCTACGTCTCCGTTGAGGAGCTCACAAAGAGCCGGGTTTCTTTCAACCCTAATCCTCCCAAGTAACCACAAAGGTCAAACTCGGTTTTCTTTTTCTTCCTTCCATTCTTTTCCTTGCGGAGGCGAATCACAATCTTCACAAACTTCCCAAGGCTCACCACAAGCATGGGATCTCTAGGGTGACACCTAGCCAATCTTGGAGAACAAATCTCCAAGAGTAGCAAGTGAAAGCGAGATTAGTAGCAAGTCAAAGCGAGATTAGTTGCTCTAGGGAAAATATGGACTTGTTATTGTTGATGATTATTCTCGCTTCACGTGGGTATTCTTTTTGTGTGATAAAGGTGAAGTGAAGGATGTACTCAAGACATTCTTGAAAAGAGCACAAAATGAATTTGAAGTGAAGATCAAGGCCATAAGAAGTGACAACGGTACCGAGTTCAAGAACACTCAAGTGGAAGAGTACCTTGATGAGGAGGGCATCAAGCATGAGTTTTCGGCACCCTACACACCCCAACAAAATGGAGTGGCCGAAAGAAAGAACCGCACTCTCATAGAGATGGCAAGAACCATGCTTGATGAGTACAAGACCTCCGATCGGTTTTGGGCCGAAGCAATCAACAACGCATGCCATGCCTCCAACCGGTTGTACCTCCATCGACTCTTGAGGAAAACACCATACGAGCTACTAACCGGTAAAAAGCCTAACATCTCGTATTTTCGAGTTTTTAGGAGCAAATGCTTCATGCTCAACAAGAAACCCAAGACTTCAAAGTTCTCCCCTAAAGTTGATGAAGGTTTCTTGCTTGGGTATGGTTCGAACTGTCACGCCTATCGTGTCTTTAACAAAACCACCGGTTGTGTTGAAGTTTCACGGGACGTGACGTTTGATGAATCTAACGGCTCTCAAGGGGAGCAAGTTGTTATTAACAATGCAGATGTTGAGGCTCCTAGGCAAGCAATCAAGAGAATGGCACTTGGTGATGTGAGACCGCGAGAACCGCAAAATGATCAAGATCAACCTCCTCCCTCAAGTCAAGACCAACCATGCACAAATCATGATCAAGTTGATCAAGATCTAGAAGTTGGTGATGAGGATCATGCTCAAGCACAAGATGATGAACCTACGACGCATGATCAAGAGGTTGAACAAGATGGCGGTCAAACAAGCTCACATCCACCACATCCAAGAGTGCACCAAAGTGTGCAACGTGATCACCCCGTGGAACAAATTCTTGGAGACATAGAAAAGGGGGTAATCACTCGTTCTCGTGTTTGCAATTTTTGTGAACATTACTCTTTTATCTCTTCTTTGGAGCCATTTAGAGTAGAAGAACACTCGAGGACTCGGATTGGGTGATGGCCATGCAAGAGGAATTGAACAACTTCACAAGAAATGAAGTTTGGACATTGGAAGAAAGACCAAGAGGCAAAAATGTTGTGGGCACCAAGTGGGTGTTCCGCAATAAACAAAATAAAGACGGAGTTGTAACAAGGAACAAGGCAAGATTGGTGGAAAAAGGATATTCACAAGTAGAAGGATTGGATTTTGATGAAACCTATGCCCCCGTGGCAAGGCTTGAATCAATAAGAATACAACTTGCCTTTGCCACTCATCATAACTTCAAGTTGTACCAAATGGACGTGAAGAGTGCATTCCTAAACGGGCCAATCAAGGAAGAAGTGTACGTGGAGCAACCACCGGGCTTCGAAGACCCCAAGTATCCTAACCACGTGTACAAACTCCATAAGGCGCTCTATGGGCTTAAGCAAGCACCAAGAGCATGGTATGAATGCCTTAGGGATTTCCTTTTGAAAAAGGGTTTTGAAATGGGCAAGGCCGATGCAACCCTCTTCACAAAGTAATTTGATCATGATATATTTGTGTGCCAAATTTATGTCGATGATATAATATTTGGTTCTACTAATCAAACGTTTTGTGATGATTTTAGCAAGATAATGACAAAGAGGTTCGAGATGTCTATGATGGGAGAGTTGACATTCTTTCTAGGATTTCAAGTCAAACAACTCAAGGAGGGCACCTTCCTATGTGAAGCCAAGTACACTCAAGACATATTGAAGAAGTTTGACATGGACAAGGCAAAGACCGCCAAGACGCCCATGGCAACAAACGGCCATCTCGACCTCACCAAGAAAGACAAGTCGGTTGATCAAAAGGTTTTTCGCTCTATGATCGGCTCTTTGTTTTACCTTTGTGCATCTAGGCCCGATATCATGCTTAGTGTGTGTATGTGTGCACGTTTTCAAGCCGCTCCTATGGAGTGCCACATGGTGGCCGTTAAAAGAATCTTGAGATATTTAGTGCACACACCCAACCTAGGACTTTGGTACTCCAAGGGTTCGAAGTTCAACCTCACAGAGCTATTCCGATGCGGATTATGCCGGGGACAAGGTAGATAGGAAGAGTACCTCCGGGACTTGCCAATTCTTGGGTAGGTCCCTAGTGTCATGGTCATCCGAGAAACAAAACTCCGTTGCCCTTTCCACAGCCGAAGCGGAGTATGTGGCAGCCGGTAGTTGTTGTGCACAACTATTATGGATGCGACAAACTCTAAGGGACTACGAGTTACAAGTTGAACCGTATTCCACTCCTATGTGACAATGAGAGTGCCATAAAGCTAGCATATAACCCCGTTGAGCATTCGCGCACAAAGCATATAGATATTCGACATCACTTCTTGAGAGATCATTCTATCAAAGGGGATATTGAAGTGAGTCATGTGAGAACCGATGAACAATTGGCCGATAATTTCACCAAGCCACTAGATGAAAGCCGTTTTTGCTACTTGAGAAGTGAGCTGAATATCCTCGATTCTAGTAATGTGGCTTGAAGACTTGTACATCTGTTCCGATGTAGAGTAATTACCTTTGAAAACAAAATTCTTCAAAAAATCTTATATATATATATTTTGATTTTCAAAACATTTGGTTCTTGATCCTTAGATCACGTGGATATGTATGTGATTATTGTTGGAATGATTATTTGTGGCTAATTACATCCATTGAAACTTTTTAAATAATTATTACATGCTCACAAGTAAGTTCGAGTGTTTAGAGAGGAAGAGAGAAGCTTCAACTTGTTTCGTCACTTCTCGCTTCCAAATCGCTCTGTATCGGACAAAATACGGTGGCTTCGGATAATGTTCGATATCGCCTGTACCGGACATTGTCCGTCACACCCTTATCCCGAAAGATAGTTAAGTGTAGTACGGATCGCCTTGGGAGATGATTGACGAAGCAACCATACATAGCATCACATTAACACACATACACGATTTGCAACGTTACATAATTAAGTCTTGATTACAACATAGAGTTCGAATAAAAGATACATTAGGTTCGAGTTTAAGTCTTACATAGCCATGATCTTGGTTCGAAATAAAGTGCGGAAGCGAAAATACACAACTCGATGATACATAGATAACTTAGATGAACCATGCCGGCCTAGGCTATGGCTCACTCTTCATGGGTCGGAGAGCTAGGGACCCATTCAATGGTCCACTCTTTGGGCTCTTCTCCATCCCAAACAACCTTACCACAACAATCGCAAAACCCGGCTTGCGGAAACCTGTAAATCAACATGTAGTGGCAAAGCCCGAGTATCTAACATACTCCGCAAGTCTTACCCGTCAAATTGGCCATCTAAGACCGACTCCTAGATGCATGGGGCTTGACCGGTTTAACTTGGCATTTGCATAAAACGGCGCCTATGCTACTTAGGTTGTCACTTTTATCACTTAGCCAAAATTAATAAGGTTGTTGCATAAAGGAAACTTTAGTGAGCATACTAGCAATACAAGAATTTGCAATACAATTTATATCAATATAAAACAGCAAGCTTTTCATCCTCTTTCCATTACTACACATTGTAAACTGCTCAAAACAAGTGGTACTCATTAACCGAGAGGAAACGGCGATAATTATCGAATTTTTAATCGTACAGGAAAAGACCCAAATGCACGACATACGCATCATTTAAGAACACGTATGGCCACCGTTCACGAGTTCATCATAAAGCAAAACACGGGGCCACCGACCCCGAGTACGCGTCCCCTTGCGACCGTTCAACAACGTGCCCAAGGCTTAACCCGTGTACTCTCCAACGATCCTCAACCCGTGCAACCACCGTGCCATACACATCACCTCCGGGTCGGTGAGATATCCGGCTCACTTTACAACTTACAAGCTACATAGGTTTACCAATCCCCATAAGAAAGGTATGCAAGTGGTACACAACTCAAACTTGTTCGCGGAGCCACAATGGGGTGTTCTCAATTTTAACCAATTTCATCATGTCCAAATTTAATCATAAGCCATAAGTGAGGTTCCCATTCTATCGTTGACTCCATAAGTATAGGATAGCATTTCTAACGAGGATATGACACATGAGCAACATAGGACATATAGGGATTTTATGCACGTGGATTTCCAATCAACTCCTAGAACTTAAATGCACATTCATCATCCTTAATATAGTGATAAAGAAAGACATTTAAAAATAATAGGAATGCACCGGGGCTTGCCTTGAGAGTGATCGAAGTTAGTACTAGCTTCACAAGCGTTGAGCGTGGCAATAGCTTCTTCCGGCGGAATCAATTCGGCTTCGTCACCTAAGGAATGATATGCAATGCATGAGTCATATGAATACAAGGTCGATGATGAGAGTAAAGCATGTATGCTGTTTTTGTAAAGATGCATATGAATGAGCTTAGTAACGTTTAGTTTAGTGAAACCCTAGTAAGTGCAACATAAAATTTGTTCTCTTTTAAGGAAGTTAAGCACATTAACAAATGTAGCCTTAATAATACATGAGCAAGGGCTTAATTACATGGACCTGAGTGCTTATGGTTAACATGTGGGTTCAGAATCTAAGAATTAGCATGGTTTTAATGCAACCGATGAAATTTAGGGTGAAATGCTTATAACCACATGCGATGACGATGCAACCCTAAAATTAAGAACTTGATTACAATTTTAATACATGCGGGAATTACATGAAACCTTTTTACTAATCCTGCCATGAAGTGCTAGGTGACCTTTTGGGAAGTGAAAATTATATAATCATGCAACAACACAATTTTTAGAAGCATAAATCTATTTATTCATGTGCTGAAATTAACCTTTTATGGAATTAATCTAGGGTTAGCAAAAATAAATATTTAACCTGCTCAAAAATTAACATGGGATTTTCTACACATGCACAGTACCAGGAGGAAATTAATTACCAAGTTTCATCCAAAAATAATTTATACAGAGTAAATTAAAAATTAAATACAGAGAATGCAAGAAACGCAATAACTTGAACAATATGCAATGAAATGCAGATCTTCCAGTGCCAATAATTCAAGTACGCTTAGGTGAAGGTTTTGGCCAAGTGGCACCCTTTTTGGATCTATAGTTTTAAAATTATGACCTAGATACGTTTTCGGGGATTGACTTTTTTCATTTTTGTAAAAATATGAAAACATTTTAGTTTGCAATTTTTGGACTTTTAAATCTGGAGATATGATTTTTAAAACTTGACAAAAGTTCGGCTGTATTTACGGGACTGCCATCGTCGCGATTCCAACAGAACAGGGAGCACGAGGCGGAGCTTGGTGGCCGGCGCCGGTGAACTCCGGCCAGCAGCCGAACGGCGGCGAGTCCAGGGCTGGGATTTGGGGAAAATGATGCACACGACTAGGGCAGAAGCTCCGTGGGGTCCATGGCGGTAGGGGTTGGCCGGAGTTGGCCGGCGGCGAGCGGTGGGATCGGGACAGGTTCGGCGGCGCGGCTCGTCCAGCCTGGAGCACGAGAGAGAGGGGATTTGGCCGTGAAGCTTCACCTGCGCACGAAGAAGAGCGGCACGGGGTTTGACGTCGGAGCAAGCAGCCGGAGATGGGGGCTCGTCGACGAGGCGGAGCGGACGGCGACAGCGGCGATGCTTTCTCCTTCGATTCCGGGCGTGACTCTGCGTGGGAGGAGAAAAGGAGTTAGGGGAAAGATGCGGAGGTATCTTGCGCGTCGATTTGAAGAGGAATTGGGGAAGGAGGCGCTTCCTAGGACGAGCTATGCGTGGAGGCGGCCATGGTGGCGTTGGCTCCAAATTCTCGTCCGGTGCGTGCTGAGCGGAGGGAGACAGAGCGCTGCGGTGTGGGGAGCTGGGCAGGGGGCGTTGAAGCCTGGTGCAACGCTGGGAACTGGCAATTTGTGCCTCGGTCCAATCTTTAGGAGCAGGTGGTCTGCCGGAGGGAGGTGGGAAGAGTTACTCCGGCCTGTTTCCTGTTGGCCGGCGGGTACGCCAGGTGGTTGGGGAGGTGCGTTGGGGCGTGGGGTGACAAGATGGGACGCAGCAGGCATGCGCTGGTGGCAGGGGTGGCGGACCGGTGGGCACTGGCCGCCATTGCCCGTTGGGGAAGAAGCTCGAGCTGCTGTTTTCGAATTTTGAAATCTCGTTTCTGAAATTTGAACGCAAATGGTACTTCTGGTGCTCCAAAAATTAAACCAAAAAACACTGGTAGTTCAGCATGATGTGATCTACAACTTTTATTTTGGGTCGAAGTTCCAGTTTTGTTTCAAAAAAATCATACAAAATTCACAAACAGTGCAGTTTCAGATTTGAATTTGAATTTTTGAGCGTTCAAAACTTTGTTCAAAAATTTTGTAAAAATGCTGTAAATTCACCTTTTTACATGAGCAACGCAGTGGTGCAAAAATATGTGGGTGGTGCGTTTATAATTTTTGCACTTTTCTTAAGGCTAGGTTAGGATTAGGGTTTAATCTAGGTTTTGCCTTTTTCTTTTCTTTTCCTTATTTTCTTTTTGGGTGATTAGCATTAGTGCTCCATTAGTGATGTCATTAGGGTTTTAATTGCATGCTTAACACTAATCGTGACATGGGATGTCACATTGTCCAGTGCCCATCGGACAATGTCCGATGTGTCGTTTCTTCACCCTTTAACCGTGGAAAACTTACCCCTTCGTTCCCATCTCCTCTTTTATCACCTCCACAACCTATCTCCTCCCAAACCGGCGGTAAAGGACTCCCCTCCGGCGATCGCCCTCCTCCTCCGATCAAAAGGGAAAGTTTTGGAGGAAAAGGTCTTCATCCATCGGATAAACTTCGATTCCCCTCAAATCCTCAAGGTTTTTACCTCTCCCTCTCTCTATCACCTAGGGTTAGGGTTGACTTTTGCAATGTGATAGGCTCCCAAGTTTTCTTTCGATTCTCGTTGGTGAAGAATGTTCCTAGGATGCTATAGATGCTTTGTATGCAGTATGGCTAGGAGTTATCGGTAGATCTATGCGTTTGAGAAGAAGTTGTGAAAAATCCTGTGTGTACTGGACAATATCCGGCGCCCGTCGGACAATATCCGGTGCTTCGGATATTATCCGGCATGGACCGGACATTGTCCGATAGAGACAGAATTTTTCACATCTTCTCCTCTAACTCAAAGATGCTATTGATTTTCTTCACAATTTCTTCCGTCACTTATCCATTGACTCTTGAATCCATCATTTGACAGGATGGGTCGTTCTCGTGCCGAGAAAAGGTCAAAGTTTGCCAATGATGATGAGGGCAGTGCTAGAAAGAAAAGGAAGCCCCGTAAGGTTACCTTGAACATCGTTGACCCGGTGGAACCCGGGAACCCATCGAGATCGATCGCACCCTTGGAGACGTCATTTATGATGACAATGTGGAAAGGGAGCCGGTGAATTATCCGAAGGCCAGCTCGGAGGACATAAGGGTGGCAAGGGAGACAAATTGGTATGATCTCCCTCGAGATTCAGCTGATCCTCGGTTTTGGTCTCATTTCCAAGCTGATTGGTATATGAGTGCTTACCGAAACAAGAAGAATCCAATTGTGGCCGTTCAGCATGTTGATTGGCAGTACATGACCTCCAGGAGAAACCCGGTCTTTGATGAAATTATCGAAGCATTTGAATACCATGGGATCAAGGATCTAGCAGGTTTTGCTCATAACTGGAATGATGAGATCATCCGTCGGTTTTATGCCACGGCTTACTTTGATGAAGAAAGGAGCAGACTTGTGTGGATGACAGACGGAGCAAGGTACCACTGCTCCCTTGTGAAGTTTGCAACACTACTAGGGTTGAAAGATTCATATGATGAGGAGTATCGCATCCACTCTCACAATGCCCTTGACCCAAAACCGATGGAGCATATGTATGTGAACCCCTCCACTGTCAAGCTAGAATATGCAAGTGGGTTGAAGCCTCTCTACAATGTGCTTCATAGGATTCGAGGATCACCCTAGCTCCAAGAGGGGAAATGCTGATCATATTCCCGCATATTAGAGGGATTTGCTAAACATAATCAGCAGTCTTGACAAATTCAATCCTTTTGATTTCATCTACTCGAGAGATGTGGCATGCTTCCATCACCCCGGCTAGGAGCTGTCTCGTATGCTCCATTTATCATGTTCATGATTGAGAAGGTGACCAAGAAGCGGTTTGTGAAGAAGAGTGAGCACTCAAGTCCGAGACCCTATGCTCCTACCATTGTGGCACCTCCTCCTCCAGCTCAGCCTAGTGCTCCTTCCTCACCGGATGAAGTTCAATCTCATCCTACTCGTGCTCCTTCTCGTGCTCCATCTCGGAGAGCTCATGGTCATACAGCAGCCAAGAAGAGGAAGAGTGGGATGTTCAAAATGCTCAAGGGACTCTTCTCCATTTGCAAGAGGATTGATGTCCGCTTGGACAACATTGAGAAGAGGCAGAATGTGCTGAGTGAGCGACGAGAAGAAAATGTTTGACCATCTCCCTGCTGAGACTCCTCGAGTTCCATCTCCTGAGCTGCAGCGTGTTCCCTCACCGGTTGAGTACCCTTGGGACACTTTCACACCAGATGAGTCCTAGTACTTTGGCTTCTTTCCATCTTCAGCTTTTCCTTCGGATGCTGCGGGCCCTAGCTTTACCACTCCTTCTTTTGAGCCTGCACCCGCTCCCTCAACAGCTGCTATAGCTGAGGATGAAGATGAAGAGGAAGATGATGATGATGAGGAGACTGATGAAGAAGAGATTCAGGAGGCAGCAACCCGTTCTCCCCGCAACACTCGTCGGATTCCTGCCAAGGAAAAGGGAAGGACCTAGCTGCTACGGCGGGTGATGAGGATGACGACGACGATAACGATGATGATGATGATGAGTGGGACAGCGAGTGAACTACTTGCTACTATCCCTTTTTGGTGTCTTGATGCCAAAGGGGAGAAGTAGCCTTAGAGCGAGCAAGTTTGAGCATTGGATGCTCATGTATCTTCTCTTTTATGTCGTGAACTTGTGAGAGCATGTCTCAAAACTATTGTAATGGTGTGCTTATATTTGTGCTTGTAAGACTCGGTTTATTTCTAAATGTTGAACTATGTTTATGGATGATGAATGGTGTATTGTTGGTTTCGTAATCTTTTAGTTACATTTGTGTGGATCACATGCCATATGCATTTGTTGTTGCTTTTCTTCCTTTTTATGCAATGTGGACCATGTGCAAGGAAATAGGGGAGCTCTTCTAGTTTTAACTCCCAAATATGTGCATTTGGTATTTAAAGGCCAAATTTGAATTCAATTCATGCACACATTTAGGGGGAGCTCCTATCTATTTGCTCTCTCTTTACTTGCTCTCTTTTATCCTTATTTGTGAAACTTAGTTGTATTGTCATCAATCACCAAAAAGGGGAGATTGAAAGTGCATCTAGGCCCCTAATTATGGTTTTGAGTGATTGACGTCAATACAATTAAAATGGACTAATATTTCTAATGAGCAAGTGCCAAGTGAACGCCAATTGGTGAATATGAGAGCAAGGTTTAAAAGAAAGGTCATGTGAAAAGCCAACAAATTGAATATCTTAGAAAAAGAAAAGGAAATGCTCAAGATGAAGACCAAATAGTTTTTTCTTTTGATCTTGAGTATAGGAACACCGTACTATCATGAGGGACACACAAGAATAAGTGTCGGAAAAACCAAGTGAAAATTCCTTATCAAAATCCAAAAATACCAACTCAGATTCGGAGCCTTCGGACAATGTCCTAAGGCCACCTGATTTTTCTCTCGGATCACGGAACTCTGCAAAGGCAGAAAAATCACTAAGTACTAATCTACGGAAAATGTCCGTACCGTCGGACAATGTCCGGTACAGGAAAATCCGGTACCTTCGGACCATTCCTTGAAAAATCCAAAGTCTAACGATACCATCGGACAATGTCCGATGAACGTCGGACAATATCCGGTAGTAACATACCGGACAAAATCCTATACCTACCGGATTTTTATCTCGGACACCAGAGCGCTGCAAGCTCGCCTTCCGGACAATGTCCGAACCCACCGGATAATATCCGGTGTTTCTCTTGTCGGACAAAATCCGATGTCCGTCGGATTTTTCCACCGGACTCCGGAGTCACTACCATCTCTACCGGACAATGTCCGACCCCCGTCGGACAAAGTCCGACCTAGATCGAGCCCAACGGCTCTTTTTGTTGCCCCGACTATAAAAGGAGGTCCTTCCTCCTTTAGCCGGTTGGCAACTCCCCCACTTCAAAATACACTCAAAAACTCACCCAAGCACTCCCTCTCACTCCCTTTGATTCCCCACTCCAATCCTTGATGGATTTGTGAGAAGATTGAGAAGGATTGAAAGAGCTTCATCTCCATTCCTCAAGCACTTGGTTCATCCTCGACATCGACGCTTGTTCTGTTTGTTACTCTTAGGGATTCATCCCCTAGACGGTTAGGCGTCACCCGACGAGCTCCCAAGCTTGTGGTTGAGACTCGGGTCGTTTGTATTGCCCCTCCCTTCGTGGAGCTTTGTTTTAGTGGATTTTAAGCCGGCCTTTGTGGTGGCTTGAAGAGGTTTAGGATTGAGAGCAACCCGGTCCTTGGTGGACTCCTCAACGGAGACGTAGGCTCCTAGGTGGAGCTGAACTTCGGTGAAAAATCGCGTGTCTCCTTGTCTCTTTTAGTTTCTTGCAATTTGGGTGCTCTAGCTCTAGTTGTTCTTGCTTAAATTCCTAGATTAACTTGCGTAGGAGGCTTGCTTGCTTGTCCCCTCGTTGCCTTAGCTTTCTTGTGTTTCCAGCTGCTTGCTCTTTGCTTATCTCCCGTGGATTTGTCCATTTCGACGGCCGATCTGTTTTTCGCACGAGGCCATCGTACATTATCCTATAGGTGTCGGATTTTGTTGTATCGGACAATATCCTACACCTATCGGATATTGTTATCGAACATTTCCACACTGTGCTACTAATTCATCGAATTAAGTGTTTTTCAGGATTATCGCCTATTCACCCCCGTCTAGGCGACTTTCATGCACATACACTCAATAACACATTAGAGTTTTTAATTCTTTGTCATTTATCACCAAAACCCACTAGGGGGCCTAGTTGCATCTTCAGCATCATAAACTCCACAGGCAACATCGAGCGAAGGACACGACCTACTCTTCATCCTCGTAGTATTCTCCGTCTTCATCTGAACAAATAAGAAACAGGTGAGTACATAAGGTGCTCAACAAGCTCTACCACTAGCAAGGGATAATATATATACAATCTGGTTGTGGTCAAGGTAAGGTTAGAGTTTTAGCAGAAAGCGCGGATGCAAGGCCTCACTACGAAGCAAAGGGATTCTTGAAGAGGAAAGCATTTTGTAATTTTAGTTGGTCGGACATGGGGGAGATATTCATCGATCCCGATGGTTCCCATTCTTTTTAGATGAGCCTTCCGACCGAAGGTCATAACAGCTCCGGCACTTCAGGCCAACACCATTTCCAAAACTCACAAGCACAAGGCTGCCAACTCACACATCAAGGATTTCATATTTGTGGCTAATCAACAAGAGCTCAAGGTCCGGTGTGTCAATATACCGTGACAACGTACATCCCGATAGTTTTATAGACACTCTGTAGAGGTTAGTACACTTTACCCACAAGCTATATGTTCTTAGCTACGGAACACATAACGCTACCACCGCAACTAGGCACGCTCACAAGTTGACCGCGAATGCCCAGGGATCCGACGCGTATGACACAAGCATACCGTCCACCATATAAGCACCAAGTACTGGACTTCACCAAATAGGCGATCCTAGGACCTCCATCATCTACTACACTCGGTGGTACTTCTTGCTGCGCAACCCAAGGTTTGGTGCACGGTCCTGCCCATAATAGGTTATGTAGTTGCACACTAAATCACCAATTTGGGGTCCGAAGAACCGGTCCATATATGGCAGGGCAAACACTCGTCCATCGCAAATGGAAAACACCCGATAGCTGTTATGACCTTCGGTCGAAGGCTCATCTAAAAAGAGTGGGAACTGTCGAGATCGATGAATATCTCCCCCAGGTCCGACCAACTAAAATTATAAAATTACTTTCCTCTTCAAGAACCTCTTTGCTTCTATAGTAAGCCCTGCATCCGCGCTTTCTGCTAAAACTCGACCCTACCTTGACCACAACCAGATTGCATATATAATATCCCTTGCTAGTGGTAGAGCTTGTTGAGTACCTTAAGTACTCACTCATTGCTTATTTGTTCGGACGAAAATGGAGAATACCACGAGGATGAGGAGTAGGCCGCATCCTTCGCTCGATATTGCCTGTAGAGTTTATGATGCTTTCCAGTGTGTTTTCTTTTATGTGAGGTTGGCTTATCCGCCTCTTTAAATGTAATCCAAACCATATATCTCCTACCTATTTCCCTTTGAGGAATCAATAAAGGTTGTCGTATCGGATTTGTATCATCTATGTGTGTACCAACTATCTCGAGAGTAGGGTGCCACATCCAAAGAGGCCTTCAGCAGCTCTTCATGCTCTCGGCGCAACTTCATGTACTTTTCCTGCTCTTGCCGAAGAGCATCTTCGGAGTTCCGGAGGTGTTGTTTCAGGTCGGTGACCTCCGTAAGTGGGTTGACCTTCGCCAAATAGCGTGCCTGCAAGGCCCCTGCAAGTATAAATAAGAAAAGTCTATGATAAGCAAAACGTCAGGATGAGGATAAAAAGTTAAGCACGAGCATACCTTCATAGTTAGGCGGGTTAGGCTCTCCACGAGCTCTTTCCCGTCGACCTCTTGCAGACCGTCCTCGATCCGGCACAAGTCCAAGCATCCTTCCGATATATTCGAGGCCTTGTGAGGCCGAAGGTCGATCCTCAAAATCTTCGAGGCTTCAAGAAGGAGCCAATGTGGCGGGGTTCGACTCCACCTTGGCAGCAGTCCCATGAAGCCCTTGCCGCCTCCGCGGCTGGGCGGAACATCATCCGAAGTCCCCTCCTAGCTCGCCGAAAGATGAGTACGGGCCGCCCCTGCCTCGTCTTCGGTATGGATAGCATCTTAGTCGGATGCATTAGCAAGGACAAGGGGCTGAGATATAGGCGAAGGCACCGAGGGTTGGATCACCGGTGAAGGAGCTAGGGCTCCCTATATAACCGGAGAGGCCATCCTCTCATCACGCACGGGTCTTCGATCCTCATCCGAATAAGGGGACACGGGGAAATCGAAGCTCATAGTGTCGACACCAAACCCCACAGGAGGAGCCGGTGCAGCGGTTTCAGCCAGAGACCCGGCCGCATCACCCGTCGTGTCATAGCCCGAAGAAGCCTCCGGCATAATGACAGAGCGATGTGGCCCCGGGTCGATTAGTTGAGGAAGGCGCGTCGGCACGCACCTCGCCCTCCTCCACTTCTGCATCACTTGCATCATCTCCCTCTCGCACAGCGGGTAGCACAGCAGCGAGGTCTCCCGATCTTGACGTGCTTCGCCTCCTTCTCGGAGCCGGTGCTGCGGAAGGGCCCTGCGCTTGGGAAGACGACTCGGGGCACCTTCGGAGGTGGTCGGGTTGACCCCTGGAGGAGTCTCACCGGCGCCATCATGCTCGTGGTCACCGGCTTCTTCGTCCGAAGGCACCACGTGGGTGCGAGCTTACGCTTTCGCGTCTTCTTCGGAGTGATGACGCGTGGAGGCAGGACAGCCTCCGGGTGTTTTGCATGGTACACATGGTTCGGACGGGATGTTTGCCCGCACGCAGCTATACGAGCTAGCTCCGCGGCCTTCACCGGGCCAAGAAGGTAGTAGGCTTCATCCTCGATTTCTTCCAGTGAATAATCTGCACAACAAGGACGGATAAGTAAACGGAAGGCAAGAAGCAAGAAAAAACCCGAAGGAGCCTTCGGTCACTTACCAGGAAGCTGGTTGATATTGAAGGTTTGGGTCCTCGTGGTAGTATCTAGATTGAGCAAGGAACCCCAATCTCGACGAAGGGGCATAATGCAAACGGCAAAAAACTCCTCTCATATGTCCCTCATGGAGGCCTTCCGGGCAACCCTCTCGCAGCAAGTCCAGAGCGGGTTTGGAGCCGACCGATGTAAGTTATTTCCGTCCTCGGAGAGTGAAGGTTGCGGTTGGGGTCTTGGTCATAATAGAACCACTTGCGGAACATAGTCTTGCCCCGGTGGTCCTTGTACGCCTTGGCGGGCACAACATGTTCCATGCCCTCACGAGGGCGCAACGTAACGCACATATAACTCAGCCACATGTCATCACCCGGCGAGCTATTCAAGGACCGCCGGGTAGCCTCGGTGAGTGGCAGCGAAGGCCTTAGCGCATGGCTCGCCCCTTTCATCCGGAAAGCCCACCCGAAGATGGACAAACAGATCATGGTGTTGAGAGTGATGTGATGAATCTCTAACCCGAAGAGGTTCGAACTTCCCCATGAAGCCGGAGCAGGGAAATCGAAGGCCGCCTTCGAGAAGCTCGGCGAAGATGATGAGGCGACCCGGCCGCACCACCGGAGTCGTCTCCTCCGGAGGAGGAACATGAGCATAGTCCCGAACGAAGCAGGAGTCGGGCCCTCTGGCCCACTTGTCCAACTCCGCCTCCGTCACGGTGTTGGGGCCCAAGTAGGAGCTGGAAGGCTTCGTCGTGCTCGTGGGCACGCGATGCGCAGAGCGAGACTTGGTCATGGTTCCTTCGAAGGAGATGGGTGAGAAGCTTGGCAAGGAATGCGAAGGCAAAAATCTGGCTCGATGAAAACAGAGAGTAGAGAACCGGCGCGGTGAAAATGAGAGTGAGGGCTCCAATTCACCATGGCCCCTCTCTTTATATAGGCGGTACAACTAGGGTTGGCATAATGAGGCGACGCCTCGAAAACAATGTGCCTCATCATGGATAGGCGCCTAGTACGAACAGTCGCGTCTCTTCAAGGATAGGCGCGTGGTACGAACGATCGCGCCTCATCAAGGACAGGCGCGTGGTGCAAACAGATCGCGGCATGACCACGAGCGCAAGTTAACACGCATACTCATCAAAGCGCTTTGATTCGAGCCGTGTGCAACGATCAGCATGCCTAACGAGGTACTTAATAAGGCATAGAACCCATCCACGAGGAAACAAAACGGGATGCACATTTATGGAGCGATTACGGCAAGGTCACCTTCGTAAAATGCTCCTTTGGTTACGTGCCTACAAGTTTCAAAACTCAAGTCCTCATACGAAGCTCCTTCGGATAGAGGCACCGCAGATTGCGGTAATAAACATAGGCCTGTCCTTCGGGCGAGGCTTACCACCTTCGCTTTTACGGTTGTCTCCGGACACGAGTGTCGACGCCAAGACAAAGAAACGCGCATAGTGACACAAGGAAGCGACAAAACAACGATATTGTGGCAGGGACTACCGTAACAGTATAAGGATAAGAATCCTAGTGGTGTTTCGTCATCCAACAGAATTGACACGTAACCTTATCCAGATCGGATTCTCTCTACCACATAGGCAGAAAACGGTCCGTAAAAGCGAGGTAAGGTCACTCCCTTCCATATCACACAACCTCATATACCAGTTCCCCGAGCTCCAAGCAAGATGCATAGTTGGGACTTTCGGTTCGCGTTACGAAGGAATCCAAAAGATATGCCTTCGTAATCCTCGCGGTTTACCAATCGACTTCAAAAGGGGTGCAACGCGCTTTACCAAACGACTTCACCAAGGATACAAGCCCGTACAGCTGTTCTAGGAAGTGGTACACGGGGGTTGTATTCAGTTCATTGGTAAGGCACTAGCGTAGCCTCGGTTCTTGCCCGAAGGCATAGGTTAGTATGGCCACGACGACAAAGAACTATCCGGTTTATCGACAAATATTGGAGGTCATGATTGTAGAGGTTATCATGTCCTTCGTAGTAGCCGGACAAAGCCAAAGCTATCACCCGACTAGGCAAGACCATTTGGATGGTGAAGGGTACACCTTGTCAAGAGCGACTAAGTTCAACCGCACCGTGGTCCCGAAGGTGCACCAAGCATCCTCCGAAGGCGGGCGCACACCTAGTCTACTCCTTGTGAAGGGAACCCTTTTAGTTGGGCTAGCTATGGCTTTCGAGGCCGATCTAAGGACTGTTGAACGCCACCCCTTATTGTATCGTTTTCTCTTTCGGTAGCTTCCTTCAGTCCAAGTGTAACCGACCCGAAGCATGATAATAAACCGGTTGCCTTGTTCCGTGTGTATGAAGAACTCCTTTTATAAGCTTACCTTCGTATTTTGGCCTTTGTGTCATTGCAATGCTCGCAGACGAAAGCCCTTCGGTGATGACGCCTCCGGACAGTCCCCAAAAGGGGGTGTAAGGTGGAGATCCTTCCGGATCACGATTTCGGTCTTACCGAAGGCGGAGCTCACCCGTGAGGGGCTACCGTTGAGGAGAGATCACCACCTTACCCCAACGGGCCAATCCAGAGAAAATAGGCCCAACAAGGCCATGAAGGAGGTGTCCCACCCACCTGAAGGCCCAAAGAAGAAGTATTTGGAGGGGAGCACTTGGCCCAACTAAGGCCCAATAAGACCATGAAGAGGATCGTAATTGTTTGGAATGCCCCGAGTAGGCGGAATAGGGTATGGGCATAAGTGTAATTTGAGGGGCTGATAGTGACCATTAGGGTTGAGAGAGTATGAGGCTATAAATACTCTCTCAACCCATCATATCAGATCCAGATTGTCTCCTCCCGTAACATCACCGTAATACATAGGACAACCTTCGTAAGGAGTCCTTCGTGACCCCATCTTGCTCTCCAAAGTACCCCCTTCGTAACTTTTATGTTTATTCCCTCTAGGCCTAGCCCAAGGGGCTCCGTAGTTCCGAAGCTCCCCTTCTCCACTCTTCGAACATCCTTGGGCTGGCCCATCTCTCGTTGGGTGTGAGCATCGCAACCACAACACAACCCTTGATCACTTGCCGAGAATAAATCTCGACAATGCCATTCATTATCCCACATAAACCCGGAATTCCTAATCCACGGTTGTGCGCGAGCATCCTTCCTGGCAAATCAATTTCTTTATAACAACTTTTTATTCAAAGTTTCATCACAACTTCTCTACTTAAAAATTTGAGCATAACTTTGCTATCGAAAGTTTTGACGCAAAACTTTTAGGAAAAAGTTTCGCTCCAAAATTTGTTGTGAAACTTTTAGAAAAATTTTTGCTCTAAAGTTTGTTGTAGAACTTCTAATTCTTTTTACAAAAGTTTGTGATCAAAGTTTCTTTATAAACTTTGAGGAAAACTTTTACTACAAAGCTTGTGACCAAAGTTTCCTAAAATAAAAAGTTTTAGGATGCCAAAGTTTACAAAAGAATAGAAAGTTTTGGTGTTAAAAACTGGTTTGTTGGTTAAGCTCCTCACGCACGCACGTGAATTAGCCATGCCCACATAAACCCAAGACCGTTGTGCGGTTTTCTCCATTTATACGTGAGACAATGACCTGGGTGTTTGGAGTTTTTTTTAATACTCCTGCAGTTAAGTCTTTTTTAATGTCCACTCCTTACGTTTTATGATAATTCTGGTGAAAAAAGACTATTTTTGCAGTAACATGTCGTCTATAATGTAGTGACACCCAAGGTGTTTGGGCCGAGTGACCCAGCCGTACGTAGTATTTCGATACTTCCAAAGACAAGCTCGACTAAGGCAAATCATGGAGTCCCCAACAAGGTGGAACCCAATGAGGGGCTAAAAGTATACTCCTTCACGAATTGTTTCCTCAGACAGGAAACAACAAAAAGAATACGATGTATATATCAACACATGCAGACAACTTAAAGGCTGCACTAACATTGATGTTTTGTACAAGTTACAATGATACATGACGCCCATATATGAAACTAGCATCTATATTGCAAAAACATACATCAGGGACAGCAGAAGCACTTGCCTCTTCCAACAAAATTGCGGACATGCCAGGGCTATCTCCGGGCCAAGCACCTTCAGTGAACCAATGCCCAATGGTACATTGCCAGCGAATCTAGAAGTTTACATGATTATTTGCTGGCATGCGATTCTGATCTGTTGCTCAGCCGCAGCTCCAACTTTATGTTCATGGCT
Source organism: Chloris gayana (assembly GCA_031894775.1). Classification (NCBI taxonomy): domain Eukaryota; kingdom Viridiplantae; phylum Streptophyta; class Magnoliopsida; order Poales; family Poaceae; genus Chloris; species Chloris gayana. Next base: position 119,065 of record JAUNZO010003112.1, read on the forward strand.
GCTAACTCAGCCGCCAGATATCTGAACACATACGGCATCGCAACAGTTTCCATCCCTTTGCTTGTTTTGCAGGCCTGACACGCAAAGTTCTTCTGAGGGGGTCTTGCCATGGGGAGTCCAAGCATCTCACGCTTTGCTTTCTTCTGGGGATCGGATTTTATCACTGTTGCTGTCAGTAAGCTCCCACAGAGAGAGCACACGTCCGCAATATGATAGTCCGAACAGGAGTGGAGCCTATCGTGTAACAGATAGGAAGACCCGTGGGCAAGGAGTGCATCCCGCTCCATCTCACCAAATCGAATCCCTCCACCATGCTTTCTTCCTCCTATCGGCTGTCTTGTTATCTGATCTATACGACCTGTTGTGCGGACCTACACAGATAAGTGACATCCGTGAGAAACCCAAGAATAAAGAAGCTACATGCAACTGAAATTACATGTTGCATTGCAGTCTACTGGACATCAGGTAAATAATTTATTTCTCTCATCAGTCTACTAAATGAGTGAATAAAGTATCCTGATTTCTCCAATACAATACAAAAGAAAAGAGAAGAAAAAGAAAGAATTAGTTTAGCTAACTATTAGAGGAAATTAGTGAAACAATTGTTAGAGCATAGTAGGTGCAAAAATATAGCAATTAAGGTCCAAATGTTAATGGTAGAACAAGAGCAATTGCTCACCTGAAATTTGTCCGAGACCATATGACGAAGACGTTGGTAATAAACAGGTCCAATGAAAATCTCACAGGTCATTTCATTGCCAAAAAGTCCACTATAAAGAACCTCTGTTCCATGATAATTGAATCCATAAGATGCAAGCATGGGCCCCATTTCATCCACAACAGAAGTAGGCGCACTATTCTTTTCTTTTGAAAGAGACTCGCTATTCTCTTCTTTTGAAAGAGACTCGCTATTCTCTTCTTTTGAAGGAGACTCACAGTTCTTTTTAACAGAGTTTGCAAAAGGTGTTGCATCAATGAACTTCCCATGAAGACTTCCAGCCTTAAAGGATAAAAACCAAGTTATTGTTAGACAAAGGTATCAATTAGCATGTCTTTAGGAAAAAACTGCTCCATATTGGCATGTTTTTAAAGAAAATAAAGGTATATGGTTGCCCTCAAAAGATCACAAGGGACAATTTTCAAAGTGAATTACCCAAACTATTAAAGACAGGTTTGCTAACTTGTGGGAATGCATAAGCATAACTGGAAAGACCTTTTTATTCATTAAAGAAACTGATGAAATAAAAAGCTGAAATTCTTGTACAGCAGGTAAAATTAAAGGTCAAATAGAGTAAAGTAATGTTTAAATTAACCATTCTAAAGATTAAGAGACATCGATGGCCATTATTGCAGAAAGAATCTGCAAACAAAATTATGTGGTTTTGCAGAAATATAGACATTCCAGGTCATGTAATTTCAACTTTAATTCAGTTGTTCCTTCTGTGAAGTAAATTCTGTTGCTAGACAACTATCAGTTTGCAACATGATATAAATTCCCCTAAGTTAATATTTGTACCTTTGCTGCCATAGACTCTAAGAGCATTGCTATAGTCATTCTTGAAGGAAAAGCATGAGGATTAATGATCAGATCAGGCCTCATGCCAGTATTTGCAGAGAATGGCATGTCAATGTCAGGCCACAACTGTGAACAAACACCCTTTTGCCCATGTCTGCTGCTGAACTTGTCACCAATTATGGGATTTCTCACACGACGCAGACGAATATTCGCCTGCAGAAATATCAACATGTGAAACACATACCATGATTGATTGTGGAAGAAGAAAATGACGACACTTCAAACTCAGCATACTTAGGAAATTATTGTACTCGTTATTTCATTAAGAGACTTTAATACAAAGGAAAGGGGTGACCCACTATCCAAAAGAACACATGCGCCAGGTCACAACCGTATGCACAAGGTGTTATTTGAGTTCAAAGGAGCAAAAAATACAAGACAGTAGTGTCACTTTTCAAGAAACTCAGAATTAAATAAAAAGTTGCGTGTCTCTGATTGTTAGCACTTTCAGTTAACTGAAACCTACTGAGAAAGGTTATTTGTAAGCACTTGGTCTTACCTTCTGCATAGTACACTTTGAATTTGCCCCATTGAGAGCAACATAGTCAATAAATGCCGGCTCTGTCCCTTTTAGTCTTATAGGCCTTATTGCACCTGTAAGACTATTATAGACACTGTAATAGTGCTCATTTGGATGCACTTTCTGTCAAATAAAATACATGTCTAAGTGAGGCTAGTTCAGCAAAAGGAAATTCATGGTTCAAGGGGAGAAAAAGAAAAAACTGAACACAGTTGTTGCGCAATGAAAGAACTAAATTTAGTATGAATACATAAGAACCTCTCCAAGCCGAGGAAGACCATCTGAATCAATTGTAGTGCTCGTTTGCCTCGATACTGTACTCTTAGCAAACATTTCTGGAACATTATCTCTCGTTTTTGTTGATAAGTCGATGCACTCAGTCTGCAAAAAGTGTTTATAAGGGTTACTTTTGATTTTTAAAGGCTCATAACAGAATGACTATTAGGAATACTACTAAAAGTTTCCAAATCAGTTGGTTAAATCACGTTTTCTTTCCCAGCTAAAGCCTATTTGAACATGCATGGTGGAACAGTGTTATGAAAGAATCTAAATCTACTACATTGTATTAAAATATACTCTAGACATTACACATGTAACGGTATATTATACAGAAAATTAACAAACTATTTTAGGCTATACATACTTTGGCACTAACAATTAAAATACCAAATATTTTATTGAATTATCAATTCTTCTCTAATGAAAAAAAAAAACAGAAGACCAGGCACCAATGAATTTCCCCTAGCAAGCTCTATGGACATGTTAGATTATATAATTATACAAAGCATGCAGTCTTACAGCATCCTTTTTGGTTTTTTGCCCAGGTGCTTTGATTCTCCTGATAGAACATACAGGAAGTTGGGTAAATTAAACCAAATGTAAAAGTCTACTCACTAAATCATTTTCCTTGGATTTTGCTTAAAGGCAGTTAGCATGGCACAGAAATAGTACTAAACTACACTGCATGTAGATCATAAAATCATATCACTGATCTTTATAAATAGAAAAGCATAACTTGCCTGGTAAATATGTCCACGGAACATTCCACGATCAACAGCTGATTTATTTAAAATCATGGCATCCTCCATGTCATAACTAAGCTCGCAGCAAAATTTTTAGCTTGTCAATGAAAGTTAAATTTTGTTTAATCATACTGTAATGAAAGGCTTACCCTGTGTATGAAAGCACTGCAACAATAGCATTTGTTCCTGATGGAAATTCATCCATAAAATATTTGCCATATGTAGCTGTCCGAACAATTGGTGTCTGAGGGGTCTACAGGGCAATAAAAACAGTACATTAGTTACACCTAGATAACTGAGAATAAACTAGCTATGATATCACAACAGAAATCAAAGTGTATATGCACCTTAAGACTCATAAAAGACTGTATGCAACTAGGAAATATTATACATATACAGCTGCAATGAAACAGCTTTAAAATCCCAAATGAAATAACACTTCCATGATGATTACTTAATATTCTATACAAGACAAACCTGTAGATGGAATGCTTTTACATCAGTACGGAACTTTAGAGCTTGCCCGCAAAAACCCATGGTTTGTTTTGCCATCTGTGGATAAGTAGGACATTAATCAATCAATAAAGAGCCTTAATCATCATCATGCACAATTAGATCATTGCATTTACCTGGCATTGGTACATGTTCCTGGGACTCTGGTTGTGGTCAGACCAAGGTGTCAGATTGGCAACTACACTGAGAATGGCTGTAGGGTGGATTTCTTCGTGAGTTGCCGGAAATAATTCTTTTCTTCCACCGGACCCACCATCTGGACACTTTATCTCCATAAATGCCTAATGTTGAATACAAAATAAGTGAATGGCATATAGGTAAGGCCATTCTCAGTGAGCCTTTCATTTGACATTTATTAGATGACACATCAGCAAAAGTGTTGATATGGCATGATATTAATTATGAAAGAGGAGGGAAGCCTTTCATTAGGATGAAAGAGTAGTGACACTCTTTCCAAGTTGATGAAAGGAGAATGAAAGGTGCATTGAGACTCTTTTCCTTTCATATGCACAAAAAATGGGATCCCCATTGGTAAACCTATGCAACCATTTATGTCTTGTTTGGCCAATGAAAATGTGAAATGAAATAGTGCACTGAGAGATGCACTTTCGTTTCATAGAACAAGACTAGAAAGCTGACGTGTCACACTTGGAAAACGTACTCTTTCCAAGTTGATGAAAGGAGAATGAAAGGTGCATTGAGACTCATTTCCTTTCATATGCACAAAAAATGGGATCCCCATTGGTAAACCTATGCAAACATTTATGTCTTGTCTGGCCTATAAAAGTGTGAAATGAAATAGTGCACGGAGAGATGCACTTTCGTTTCATAGAACAAGACTAGAAAGCTGACGTGTCACACTTGGAAAACGTGAAATGAAAGAAGCCACTAAGAATGGCGTAACAACAACAAAACCTTTTATCCCAAGCACGTTGGGGTAGGCTAGGGATGAAACCCATAGGAAACACGAAAAGGGACATAGGTAACATACTACTAAATTAAATAAGGAGATTTTTCAGAGCATACCTGTTCAAATGGTCCAATCAGCTCAATATTTTGCTTTGCATCAGGTAGACTAATGATATTTCTGACAGGTCGAATAAATCTAGCTGGATTTGAAAAGAGGTAAAGGCCAGGATAAGCTCCACCGAGACTCAGGGGAACATAACCCACTTCAAGATCTTCAGGTATCTAAAGAAGTCCATATGTTAGAACATGAAAGCAAAACAATATCGCTAAATTTAACAAAAACATGATAACATGAGAGAACAGACCCCTGAGTGTGCCAGAAGTTTTAATGTTCGAATATAGTTAACCGCTTCCTTAATCTTAGCAGAAGCAATAGTACCAATAATGCATCCATCCAAATGGACATTTAGTACTTCTGGAGGACCAGTTCGCTCAATCTTTGGCGACAATGGGTTCATACCAACACGAACCAATTCAGCAGAAAGTGATGATTTTATATGCTCAAAATTTTTAATTGACCCATCTGGGTTGTAGAACGATGAAACACCTGTAAATACCAAATATAAGCTGACACTGGTAAAAGAATAACATTTTGAGCAAAAGATAAATAACAACTTGATATAGTTAGCAGTTAAGTGCCCCAAAAGATAAGCACACAAAAATAGAAACTTCAAATAGAAGGAATGCAGATGCATGGTCTCTGGATATGAAAGGAGGCAGTGGTGTAAAGGGGGCGCAGTGAAAATTAAATTCAAGAGAACATGAGAATATCTTACGGCATGTGGAAGTCATATGGTTTAGTAAACCACAAGGCTCTCCATCAGGTGTATGGACTGGACACAGGAAACCCCATGACCTACATGGAAATTTTCAGTACTGATACATGTGGATGTAAGCAAAGAAACAAAAACAAAATGGCATGAAGCGTACTCTGGAAGTAACTTTCTAACAGATGTTGTGCGCATTTTAGCAAAAGCAGCACCCCTATGAACAGAACGAAAATGAGATATGTAACGATGGAAGTTGAGTCGTTCAGCTTGAATGGTCATCCCATCTCTCTGAAAAAAATAATGAAATCTTATCAGTTTAATCTCAGAGAAAAGTAGGGAAAAGTCCATTTGCTACCACAAACAGTTCATCTTGTTCATATGATCCCACAAATAATTCTCGACTCATTCTACTTCTAGTAGCCCAAAACGGCAAACTATTCATGCTTCGTGCCTTGGTCAATACAGGCACAAAAAGAATCATTTCCCCCGCTTGTAAGTTATTTAAGTTAACTGTGGGGTGATAGAAGACATTAAACCATATAAATGGGCCATTTGCCGCACGGAAAAAACATCACAGGTAAATTCGAATATTTGTTAATTTTAACATTCAGTTTTACAGAATAAGGGTGTGTTTGGCACGGCCTGTACAAACCTGTGGAAGATCCAATCCTGATTGTGCATTCACTTTACCAACCTTTAGCATGCTCTCAATCGCTCTACCAACAGATGTAGTATTTTTACCAAGAAATTTCCTAATTTCATTTGCTACACAAAGATAAAATATTATTATTACAAAAATGTTAGCGAAGAGGAAAACTAAGAAACACGGTTGAATCAAAATACTTAAAGGTTGATCAATGATAAGATTTACAGCAATCATGTTACTCCATATTTCATAATTCAATTTATTCAGTTTATGATATTATGTGTCAGACCAGGATAACCTACAGCAACATCTAGTTGCTTCAAATCATTTCAGCGGTACGAAATCTGGTCAAATCAAAGTATATAAACGTTAACTGGTTGATGAGATTGGCAGCAATCATGTTTACCCCATTATCGATAATTCAATTTATTTGGTTCATGGTTTTATTGCACCGACCAGGATAACTTACAGCATTCATTACTTCATATCCTTTTGGCCATCAGGTTTAAAAGTAAGATGCGTCACTAAGGCAATACCATAACCAAGAATAAATTTAATCTGCAAGGGCCTAATGTGGTTATAATCTCCAGACTAACGATCATTCATGATTTAAACCATGGTCCATGGCTCATGAGGAGAAGGCTAACATGAACCATTTTATGTCCTCTCGAGAATTGTATTCCATTCCCCACATGCAAGAACCCAAAGCTACATATAGGTACTTGGTTTATTTTAATTTCAAATGCACAATAGTTATATTAAGATGAACCCGTTAATAGATATACAGCGGCAAATGCAATTATAAATTGCTGCATCAGCACTCACGTTTTTCTTATTATAAAGCTGCTGAGAATGTTCTACATATATGGGAGTACAGAGACTAAAGTTGTGGCAACAAAACACAAATAGAATTACATACTGTCACTTAGATCAAAACTTTTGTTCTTTGCAGCCTCTTCAAGGATTAAACGTTTTGCCTTCCTCAACCAATCTTGAAGTCTATCCTGCAAATATCAACAAGAAAATGAAATATAATTACCAAAGATTTATGAATTTTTGCACAAAGGCTATCTAAGCTCTAAAAAGACAATACTGCAGGTGAGGTTTAGCAGTACACAAGTGCCCCTTCAGAACAACAGTATTACAGTTTTAAACAGTCGTTCCTCCCTCTGTATACCACCCATCTTTCCACTATCCTGAATCTTTTAGGAATAAAGTATCAAATGAATGCTGTGTCCTATATTGTAACTAAAATTCACCAAAATTAGCTATTTGATGGTTAACAGGTACACAATGGAAACCAGGAGAGGGGACAAAGGTAAAATGGTCATTATAAAAAGGTTGTTGCACAATTCAAGGAGAAATTACAAATGTTCTTGCTGTGCTAGACTACAGAGATATTTCCAAGAGAAAACAAACACAAATGCATGGCACTAGAGGGTTTCGGTAACCTTTAGAAATACTGTAATCAAGTGGCCAGGCAAGAGAGCCTCCTGGTATTGTAGTGCATCAACATTGTCAGGCGCAGCAGTTTTATCTACGAGAGCATAAAGCTTCTGCAGCATAAATCTAAACAAGAAAGTAATGAGAAAGATAAATTAAAAGAGTTCACATGGATAAAACTTCGCAGAATAAGACAATGAACTGTAACTCACATCAAAAGATTGAATTTGTCATGGTTGTACTTCAGATGCACAAAAATATAGTCCTTTAGAACTGCTTCAGCAACCTAGGGGTGTTAAAAAAGCCAAATTGAAGCACGGTCTAGATTTTAACAGCAAGTCAAGATAAACACAAAGAAAACACTAACAGTTTCATAATCATCTTTTTCGAATCCCTCCATTACAGATCGGAAGTATTGTCCTGCATTTGGAAGATCATAAGTGTTACAACATAATAGAGTTTGAAGGGATTGTAAAGGACAGAAAAATGGAATTCTTGAGTACCAATATGCTCCAAGCACTGTGCGCGAGTGAAAAGGGACAGATTTCTGACTTCATCAAGAATTATCTGTGCCCTTTCACAAATAAGTTGAGTACTGACAACTCCCTTTTCTTCTCCATTTTTATATTTATTGTTGTAACAGCATGTCAAGCTTGTAAAGATTTCCCGGTCATTTGTTTCAATAAGGGCCTGCCATTAGCAATTCATAATCAAGTCAATGCAATGCTGGAGTAACATCAACAATACTGTGAATCTGGACTAGATATATATTATATATAAGATATAAAGCACGAGACCATGTGATTCGTTTAACATTCTCTATAAGTGCATCATAACTACTTGAACAGAAAGATCCTAAAAAGTTTTGGAAGGGAATGGAGATTTTTCTACTAGGATACAAAAATAAATGCTACTCCCTCCGTTTCAAATTATAAGACGCTTTTGACTTTCAGAGACTATGTTTGACCGCTCGTCTTATTCAAAAATTTTGTGCAAATATACAAATAAATAAGTCATTTACAAAATATATTTAATGGTAAAACAAATCATAATTAAATTATTAATATTTGCACAAAATTTTTAAATAAGACGAACGGTCAAACGTGAAGTTTGAAAGTCAAAAACGTCTTATAATTTGAAACAGAGGGAGTATTAAACAAGCATATTTATTGAGTAGGATACAGATAAATTAAGCTCATAGACTTAAGATCACTAAAAAGGCACAGAGTAAGGATCCTGCAAAGGATTTCAGTATAATACAATGAACATTGAGGATTAGAACAGTGCATTTGATGATGAAAGCGGCCAAAGCTAGAATATCAACAACAAAAAAGGAAGCAAAAGAGATAAAAATAAATTAAATTAAAATACAACAAAAACAAAAGTATTATTATTACTGGTTAGAAATGGTAAGCATACTTAAGGAAATGGGGACAGATTGTACCTTGAGAACAATACCAACAGGAAGGAGAAACTCTCTGCCCCTCAACCTACATACAGCACAGCTCAAAAGGTCAAGTTGAGGAGACAAAAGAATAGTTCGCCATTTGCTCCTATAGAACTTACCAAAACCCAAGCCTTGCACTTCCATTCTGGAGATAGTACAACTTTATTGACACACTTGATTGGTCATCCTGGACACATCTGTTTAAAAATAATAAAAAACAGGATATGGTTAGCAGTGCACATAGCAGCAATCAATGTTATACCTAGCTGGCAACATAACAGGAACTTTGACGTTTTACTGAGTCACAACAATCCATTGTGATATACAGATCTTTCGACCTTCAAGAGATGACATGCAGAACAAGCGTAAAGAACAAGGAACAGCCTCCTCAAAAAAAAAAGGAATAGAAAGCTAGAAGTTCTTCATCAAAAAGAAAAGGTATATGCAGTTAAACCATCAATAACAGAATCTACCTCATGTGCATTAGTATTAATGGCACTTGTGTGCATGAACCTATGGTTCAACAAACTAGGATCTGCTAATAGTCATTTAAATTCACAGTTTGAAGATGTTTATTTTTTTTCATTACATCATCATCAAATTGTATAAGTTGCATCAAGCACTGCCTGCCTTTTATATGAAGAAACTGTAGTAATTGTTCTGAAATGCTTTATTTTGTTGGGTACAAATTCAGCATTTAGCTAACAAAATATTGGCAAAAGATAATCAACAGGACAACTGAGTAGGAAACTAGGAAATAGGAATCATATCAAAATTGAGTAAAACTATGGAGTCAAGGTACAGACATCACTGGAGTTGAATATTGCAGCAGTGACAAAATTAGCTACGTCCAAGATTAAACTAAGGCCCTGTTTGGATACAAAGTATTTTTAAAGTTTTGGACAAATACCAGAGTTTTGGAAAATACTTTGGTTTCAACAAACGAGGTGTTTGGATGCCTCAAAATACTGGAAAATGGAAAATGCTATAGGTCCAACCCAATTGTCCAACCAGTGTGTCCAGCCAAGACACAAGTGATGTTTTTGGGCCCATTTACTGTGATATCTTTTGTATTAGTTGGACGCTGGTTGGACTTCAATGTGTGCAACAGTTTTTTTTTTTTTTTTTTTTGCCCACGAACTGTGTGTGGATGGACCCGGAGACTGGAGTATCCTATTTCTTTTTCCGTGAAAGAGAGAGAAGGAACTGTATTCCTACGACAACTCCAGGATCTAGCTATACCTACAAATCTCCTTGTTTTTGAGGTGACATCAATTTTGTAGTACTTGGATAATCTATTTGGCAATAAAAATGATTTATACCCATGTCGATCATTACATAGTGTCCGTTAGTTGCAAGAGATAGCTTTTCCGAAGTATTAGCTACTTTAATCGGTGAAGCTCAAACAGATAGCTTTTCTTTTGGTGAAAAGAAAAAGAAAAATACTACAATAAAATACTGCAATAGCCAAACATGTCACTCTTGTCACTGTTTCTCTCAAAACTGTGAAATACTCTAGTTTCTAAATATTCTGGTATTGGTTAGTTCTTGTTTTCAAAACCATAGTTTTTTAATACTGTAGTTTTAGAAAACCATGACATCCAAACAGGGCCTAAAGTTAATTCAAGCATCATCCTCATTTCTAATTCCAGAAACAACAAAGGTAGCATAAGCAAAAATGTATATAGCACCTTATGACAACTGCTTTGTCAGTATAGCCAGCACCACGAGTAACAAGAGAACCACGCACCAAGCTCATAGGCTGAAAAATAATCAAACAACTCATCAGAATCCTTAGTCCCCAACAAAAACAAAAACAAAAAATCCAAGAAGAACCACATCTCTCTTACATAGTTGCGTTTTTGCAAAATAAGAATTCGAACAAGTCTCTCCATCCCGCCACATATGAAGTACCTAAAAAGGAATTTCAACATTGAGTGCAAATGATTCAAATAATAAATAAGATAGAGCTGACAAAATTGTTCAGGAGCGATCAGAAATTTGTATCAAGTCCCCTGATTCTTGTAAGTTTCTATGTATCAGGACAAAATTGTATGTTTTTCATTCACGAGATACTCACCCGCCCATTTCTGTTGCCTCTTCTCCATGGAAAACTAATTTCTGTGGGTCCGCATTTCTCAGGTGGCAAAGTTTTGACTGGAAATAGAAGAGCATAAAGTTAGGGAGATAGACATGCAGAGGATGAACCAAAATAATTTTTAGATACAAATAAATATAGTAGTGGAAAAGCCTTACAATTGGGTATACCCGCAGTAATTATATATGGTTAAGCATTGAATTACTAATACTGAATAAGAGAAACTGCACAAAATAGATATTTGAAAAATGAAACTAAAGAAGATGTGTTAATACAGTGGGCTCACTATAGTGGACATGTTTGATACACAGCCAACTAACTGGAATTATCATTGTTGTTCTAAGGGTCTAATGTGAAATCATGCCAAGAACTACATGAGCTTTGTTTTTGTACTCATGCCAAAACAGTACAAAAACAAAGCTCATGTAATCAGACTGAAATGACAACACCTTGCGTGCTACTCTGTCCAATTAAAAAATGTGTTGCTTTGGGGCATGTTCCCAAAGTTAAGATCTTGACATCTCTATCGATGATGATGATACTGGGAACATCAAAATGAGATGGTGCTTGCTTCTAAAATTAATTCCACAATGCAAAATTGCAGTAGGTGCTTTGTCGATGAATTACATAATAAGCGGTAAAGTTGCATCAAGAAGACCATGTAGGTGACTAAGTCGACACTTTTTCGATTGTAACCAGAGGTAGTATTTATTGAGACAACCGTAAACACAACAAAATTCATTAAAAAAACTAAGTATTAGCCTCTATACTTCCAAACTCTAAAATCCACATGAAGCATTGAAACATTCTTCATATTTTCACGAAATTCAAATAGAAGGATAGACGGGAAAGGATAACAACCATCAACATGATAGGCAAATGGCCAAAATTGAAGGCATGTCTGATAATTGGCCCTTCATCATTCCACTGGAGACATACGTCCACTTTTAATTCCCCGTGGTATGTAATTCTTGCTTGCCTGCACTGTTCCAACGAAACGAAAACAAGGGAAAGAATCAGACAAGCAAACACATGTACAAGAGAAGGCCAATATATATTATAACGGAAAGAAACTAGGTCCACTGTCTGAAATAATAATATCTTAAAAGAACTAAAGAGATATTACAAACCTCTTGGGGGTACAGAGGTGCACCCAATCGAGCATCTCTCATCGGCGGTAGTACATGACCCTTGTCCAATGATAGTATCAACAATAGTTAAGGGGAACAAGAGGGAGAAAGGACCATTGATTCAGCTGTTAAGATGCAAGGTTCACTGCTATTTCAAAACATCCACAAGCTTAAGATGCATACAAACTTTATGTTGTATTGATTGGTATCTTAAGTGTTGATTGGTTCCACTGCAATTCAGTGCATTCACTCATAAAAGCAGCAAACAGATATCCGATATACTTTCTAGAGCATCCCTATGAAGACACCAAGTTCAACCCATAAAAATCCTAGTTTACCTGAATTTCTCAGAACATGAACCATTTCAGTGTAAGTCGACATTTATTGATAGGGTAATAGGTCAATTAGCAGTTGTGGCCTGCAATATCTAATAACTAGGTGACATGAACGAGAATTCAGACATTGTTGCAACCGATAAATATCTCTAAGTACACAGTACAGCTGTACTGATGAGCTAAAGCAAAATCCACACAAACACAAAAGGGGAAAAAAGAGACGAATCTGAAGCATGAAGGATATTTCTTATGAACTTGTTGGTGTTGGGGTCGGTGATCTCCATGGGACGGATGGATTCGAGCATCTTGTCCAGCCCTTTGTCGAGGAAGTAGTCGAACGACTCGATGTGAGGCCGGAACAGCTCCCGCAGCGTCGCGTAATCCTCCTTGGTCGCCTGCCACGCCATGTGCTTTTTCTCCGGGGCCATGGCCAGAGCTACGGCGAGCTTTCGGCGGGAAGGTAAAACCCTAGAGAGGAGGATGCGGCGGTGACGGTGGGCGGTGGCGGCGGGTGGGTTTAAGGGGATTACGGGCCTGGCTCGGGAGCCAAGAGCCGAAGACCAGACCGAACCAGACGGAATGTGAGGCGCCAGAGGAGATGGCGGCTAGGTCTACAACACTGGTCGATCGATGGATACGTGAAGGTGGAATGGGCCTTTGGGCCTTGGACGTAACTTTGGGCCTTTTAGTGCCAGTAATAGAAAACATAACAGTAACCTCAGCTCGAGCTCGGCTCGCTTTTTTTAACCGCCTTGGCTTGAGTTCGGCTCGTTTTGAGTTCGAAATACTTTCTTCACTCCTCAGGAGATACTCCTACTTCTCATGGGACAGACAACACACACTCTGCGGAATTATTTTGATATTTATTATTTCTGTATTTAGAAATTTTCTTTGCCTTTCTAATTTTGCTCCATTGATTATGATCAATAGTCCTGTTCGGCTGGCATATAAGTCAGCTTATACTGCAGATGAAGATGGAGAAGAAGCCGATATAAGCTAGCTTGTAGGCCAGCCGAACAGGGGCTATTTTTATAGGGACAATTGTATAGTTGACTTCATTTTTATTCTCAATTGCACGATTGATCCTATTTTGTAGACTTTGCATGATTGATCTAATTTTTTCAATTTAACGGTGTTAATACCCGAAAAGACATATTTACCCTTTCCATCAATGACAACAATTTAACAAGAGGAATGTTAAAATATCTATAAATGTCTTGACGATTTAATCTCGGTGAGGAGCCGGTTATTTTAACAAGATTTTAACAAAAATATTTTATAGATGTTTTGAGTTTTGACAACAATTTGTCCTACACAAGCGTCACATTTAAGATCCTTTTGGGCGAACCCGCTTGCCATTGATCATGAATAGAGAGATAAAAGCATGGATCTTTTATAAACTTTAAAATGTTCTTGCTCCTCCGCTCCAGGTCGCCATGAGCGAGCTCTTGGAAGCTCAATTCAGATAGGGGAATGGGGAAGAGGGCTCTAGAGTGAAAATGTTTGTATCCTTGGTCTATATAGTGCACCTATTTTAGGAGGAAATTTCAGGAAGATGGCTGATTTGGGGGAGCCCTATAGCGTGCCTCCGTTGCTTTGCCCACTCCACTCCACAACAGGTCACGAGGACCGGAGCGCACTTTTGTCTTTCACTTAGCCCTCCCATTACCAAAATTTTCCTTTTCTTTTTTTAATTACTGAAATCGGTTGTAACTCGACAATGAAAATTAAGGTCAGACAACAACTTCAATTAGAAAAAAATAGGGTCCGTCGTGCAAACCATGAAAAAATAGGGTCAATCGTGCAATTGAGAAGAAAAATAAGGTCAACTATATAATTGTCCCATTTATATGATTGCTAGTATTTCAAAGGTTTTAAGCACAAGCTCATCCACATTCATGATTTCAACACCTTTTAGGCTCAGCTTAATTTTGTCTGAAGCTTCCAGGTTGTGTGCTAGATTGAAGATAGTGTCATGAAGTAAATTGTTCATGGAATAGCTATTAGCTCAAATAAACTTTTATGCATGTGGCAACTATCGGAGCCCTAGGTTAGTGTCAACCTTGGGGTGCCAAGCGTTGTTCAAGCAGGATTGAATATATCTATTGGATTAGAAGGAATGAACAGCCTATATTAAAAGGAGTGTACCGTAAAAACGCTACATGCATGTTTTTGTTTACAGTTTTTGTGTCATGAAGTAAATAATGTTAAAACTAGAAATTAAATGTAGAACAATTAAAGAAAACTAGGACCTAATTTACAGTTTTTGTTTTCTAATTTAAGTTGTGCTGCTCGACATGCATGTTCAATTCTTTCTTTGCATGTTCACATCCCTCGGTGCACTTAAGCTTTTTTTTTTTTGATTCCACCGATTTGCGTTGGCGTACTTTGTAGAAGATTTGCCTGCACACACCAGATTAGTACGTTCAGATTCGGGCTCTCAGTAGGATCCATCTCATGTTTTGCCTTGGTGGATATGTGGCTGCGCGAGCACGAGTTCAAACAACAATGATAATAGAAACAGAGAAACCGTGTGCTTTTGATTCGTAGTTTAGGTTGTTTCAGTTCAAGCCACCGAATCCAGTGTCGTACCCCGCATGAATGAAACAGATTGAGCCAACATTAATATGCCACAAGGAATTAAATACGATCCCACCGTAAGTACTAGTCCATTATCTTATCTTGTTTAGCACTCTGCGATAAGTTGAAAACTACAGCTATAATGTATAGGCGTTACAATCAATAATTCTTTAGATTACAAACCATTTAGGTTAGCACTCTGCAGTTATGGAGCTATGTAAGATTAAAATCTTCGCCAGTTGAAATGGGGAGGGGTCAGCGAAGACATGGTAGCTGCATGGGTGACGAGGGCCTAGAGCATCTCTGTATCAAATGCCGTAGTCCATACATGATAAATCAGACTCTCTTAACATTATCTCCATGGATAACGACAGAACCCTCGGTCGTCAGTGTGCCAAGAGCACCACGAAGCTGTAAACGTTTCCAGGCATAACTTAGCACATGTTAAATAACCATAAAAACAACGGAGAAAGTGCAAACAAGTTCAGACTTACATCGTGCAGATGAATTTCCATAGAGCTCTGTTTCCTAAGTTCTTCCAGCAACTGTGCATACCAGAATGATAACTTAGCTCACTGCCTGAGCCATGCAATGATGAATCACAGAAAAAAAGGCTAGAAAAGAAGGGGTTTATTTACCTCAATCATTCGCATCGAGGGACCTCCAAGCTGCATTTTCTCCATGATAAGGTTACGGGTTGCTGCAACAAGATTCTCACGTCTCTGCCTTTCACTCGCAGATATTCCCGTCATGATTAGGTCCATATCAATCGTCCCTTTCGTGATTCACAAATGTATCATCAGCAATAAAAATAATGCTTATGGGGATAAAAGAGCAGGAGGAACAAAGCCTAGCAAAATCTATCTTACCAGTTGCATGATCCGTTGCACTCTGTTGCATGGCAACTTCAAGAAGCCTGAAAGCCTCTGCAACATCCCGCACTTCAACCTATCAAAAGCAAGAGCAAAATTATCAGCCACAAGAACCAAAAACAGTGACATTGCTAAACAATAGTAGCCAGTAACCAGCATTCAGAAATAGTGATTACCACTTCCGAGAAACGCATTCTGGCTAATGCTTCACTAAGACGAATCAAACTCTCAATTTGCCTTGCTGTTGCAGTTATGACCTATCCACCAAACAGCAACATGTTAGAGGCATCTCACCACTGAAAGCTCCAAGGGCAGAGTGAAGCAGAGATACTACCTTCTTTCTGCTCCCAGGACTGTTCCCTCTTTTCCTCATCTCAACATAGCCACGAGTCAATTCTTCTGCAGCTTCATCAGATAACTGTGGGTGAATATACTTCCTTGCATAGCTTATGTATGACACCAGTGTCTGCAAATCCAAAACCTCAAGCTGCTCTAACTGCACAGTAGGACAAATGAGCAAACTAAGATCAGTGCTCAAATTTGATACTGTTGTGGACATCTGTTTCATTGAACATAAGTAATTGAAACTTGCGGCATAAATGAGTGCGGCATTTTACATTTGGATTCTCAAAATGTAATGAAACAATATGCTTTGCCAGGCGTCTGTCAGTTTGCTCATCAGCCTTGTCCAAAATAAGATAAATCAGGTCAAACCTGTATTAAATAGTGAAGAGTTAGACATTTCCTTATAACTTTTATTCATTATAAAAATACACAGCCATTTATTTTGTTACCTTGAAAGCAGTGTTGGTGTGAGGTGGATATTGTCAATTACAGAAAGTCTCGGGTTGTAACGTGATTCAGTAGGATTCGCACATGCTAGGACAGATGTTCTAGCATTTAAAGATGCAATTATTCCAGCCTTTGCAATGGAGACTGTCTGTTGTTCCATCACCTACAATAATGGCAAAAGAGTAAGCTCACATGGACAAATTGTTTCTAGGCATGTAAATTGTACTGGAAAATTTCAACAAGTACCTCATGTAACATGCTTCGAGCATTATCGGACATCTTATCGAACTCGTCTATGCAACAAACACCTTTATCACTCAAAACAAGTGCTCCACTCTCAAGAACCTGGAATGTTGTCATTAAAGCATCATTTCAGTACGTGATAAATAATGAACCAGGAACCAAAGAAATACTGTGCTTTACAGAAAACTTACAGTTTCACCAGTCTCAGGATCTTTGGTAACATATGCAGTAAGACCAACAGCAGAACTTCCTCTACCACTTGTGTAAATACCACGGGGAGACAGTTTATGCATGTACTGGAGAAGCTGAGATTTACTCGTCCCAGGGTCACCAACAAGTAAAATATTGATGTCACCTCGGAACCTAGCTCCAGTAGGAAGCTTTAGTGCATTACCACCAAAAAGCTGGACATATAACAGTTTACAGTATGTTATATTTGGATAATGCACAAAACTTCAAACGGAAATTTGAATGTTACAAAATGTTACCTGACAAAGGAGGCCTCTTTTAACATCATCCAACTCCCATATGTTCGGTGCCAATGATCTAGTCAACCTGTCATAGATATCTGGCAACTTTGAAAGCTCTTTTAGTTTTTCAACCTGCATCTCAGAAAAGAAATATTTAAACATGGCATCATTTCTTATATTTAAAAAAGTTGAATGCTATTCAATAAAAGTAAAGTTACTCAAAGAGACCTTGTCACTAAGAAAGTCCTCTTCAGGAGACTGGCTAGCATTGGAGTTATCAATTTCCATGGCGTCCTCCACATGCAGCCTAGACTTGTCTGTCTTCTTTATGTGAAGGCAATCAATGTATGTCTGAATCAAGAAGGGATACCATAAGTAAAAGAAGTACAAACTTTGAAGCAATTTTACTGAGAAAGAACTGAATCATTGTAATGCGAGAAATATTTGTAGTATTAACCTTGAATATAGACTTCACTGTACGTTGAGCTGGTCCAACTCTAATACTCATAGCCCTGTATATTCCAGTGATCTGCAATAGAAGGAAGCATGATGCACTCAGAATTTGCAGAAAAGAGACCAAATCCCAAGATTTACAGTAAAATCCAAACAAGTTCCAGTCCTAACCTCAACTCTGTCTCCAGGTTTTCCAGCATCCACAAGCTTGTCGTGCATTAAGACACTAACTGTGTGTGGAGTACCACCTTCTGGTATCTCGTCTGGTGTTTCCTGCAATTTAATGATCTGCTTGTCTGCAAATCTAATTGTAAAAGGAAAAAAGTCTCAAGTCAAGACAATGAATCTGTTGAGCATGCTGGCAAATGCTATAAGTATAGTTACCGGCATCGGTTATGCACCAGAGTCATAGAATTTGTGGCTTTACATTGTTCTTTCTCACAAATGCGTGGCTCAGTCACTCTCCCTGTGAACAGAGACAATTAAATGTTAAAACGATACATACAGAAAAAGTAATTATATATGCATACAACAGCCAGAAGTAGTTTTTTAAGCTACAGATTCAATGCAAAAAAAATATTGATACAAGAAGTTCAAAGCTCAACCATTTTTTTAATCAAAAACAGAATTACAGCTTGCAAACTACCACCTAAAGAGGGACAGAATTACACATTGCAAATAACAACACCTGCCCTGAATGAATTCATAGAGAAACAAAACCTAAACATCACTACTTACACAAAGCATCCTAAACCTGAGACTGAACACAACATAGTTACTTTGCAAATGTGGTGATTCCTAATAATATGTATGCCCAGCAAAAAAGGAAAGTAGCAAACAGGCTCTGGGGCAAATGTCAAAAAGATTCAGAGGACAATTGCATAAGAAATTTAATACAATGGACTGGTAGAACTAGGGGACAATTGAATTTAGCCTTTTCAAGTTCAGCATGTTTAGTGTTTGACAACATATCAGAAATAATTAGCGATCTCAAGCCACATTCGATGATTATCAAAATAATTGAATTTCACAGAAAACAGCTTAAATGTCAGCATGGCGCGAAACAAATATTCATACCCCTATCAACCATGATGGGCTCGGAGAAGAAGCCGCAGACAAGGCATCGGAACACAGCCTCTTTGAGCTCTGGAATAATTGAACTAGACCTGATTATCATACCCTTGATTGACACCATCTTCTCAATATCTGCAAGAAAAGAGAAACCAGGAATCACATTAGACAACATCCACGAGAACGCGAGCAGTGACATCAAGAAAGGAAATGAAATTACCTGACGGGTTGAGGTTCCTCAAGCAAATCGACGACTTGAGATTGTAGATCCTAGTCGTGATGTGCTTCTCAAAAAGCGGTTCAATGCGCGCCACGAGGTCCATGAGCACAATGTCGAAGATGGCGAGCACCTCGAGCGGGTAGCGCACCATCTTGCTGTAGAGGTCCGGGTCATGGTCGTAGATGTCGTGCGCGTCGACTTCGAGCGCCTGCACGCCCTCGAGCTCGAGGATGCGGTGGATGGTGCGCATGTACTTGCCCTCGTCCATGACGCGGCCGGCGTCACGGGGGTCCCGGAAGTGGCGCAGGAACCGCAGGATGGCGGCGTTGACGTCCTGCACGCTGATGTTGGTGCCCCAGACGTACACCGGAGTGACGTCAACACCGCCGCCGCCGCCGTCGGTCTCGGGGGTGTCCTCGTCCCCGGCATCTGAGGACGGTGGGATGTCGTCGGTGGACATGGGGGTGGACGGGGTCGGCGGGAACCGGCCGGTCCAGTTCTGGCGCTGCCGGGCGGCGCCGGACGGCGTGCGGCGTTCAGGATGCGGCGGCGTCTCGAACCCGCCGAGGGAGGGGGACGAAGGGTACGGGCTGGCAGAGCCGCGGCGGCGGCGCCCGCCACCGCTGCGCGCTGACTGGGGAGGCGACGAGTTGGTGGCTGGAAGTGGGCTCGATGCCCGGACATCAGGCGACGAGATGGCTGCAAGATCAAAAGAAAAACGTTGAGATTTTTAGTCAGGGATCCAAATCTTGGAAAGAAAAGAGTGCAATCAGAAGACTGTTGCGATGGATCTTACATGGTGGGGAGCTTCCGCCGCCGTTGGACGCCATGGCTTGCGCACGAGTACACACCGGGCTGCGAGATAGAGAAGGGGGAAGTGAGGCGGGAGACGAGGAAGGTGGGAATGGTAGGGTGTAAAATTGGCGGGCGGCGGCGGCGGGAAGATGGGGGAATGGCGGGAATAGCGCAACGTTTCCCGCCAAGTGATGAGGGTTGCAGTTCATGGGCCGCATGGCATATGATGGGCCGGGCATCTGGCAATTCCACGTTTAGAACTCAATGGGCCAAGTAGTGTAAATTTGGCAACTTAGTGGGCTCGACCATTCATATAGCTGTTCTAATATTTCCTCAGTCAGGCCATCAACAAGCAAAAAAATATATTATAAAAAAACAAGCCAAAAGTTATATATATTTAAATAAGCGAGATCATGTGATTAACAAAAAAGATATATCACATATCTATTGTCAAGTATCCTTATTTGTTAAATGCTTCAATTTTTTAGGACGCTAAGTGCTTCATTCCTGGATTAAGAAATAAAAAATAGTGAATAAGATTTTACATATTGCATCAGCTGTCTTTGTATTAAGAAATAAGTATATGTTAGATTTTTGTGTTTACAGGAGAGAAAATTGGATCCTATGGCTGGCAAAAGTTTAGGGGATTCCTTTTGGGGTTTATTTCCCCCAAAATGTGAGTGAAAAAACTAGATTTAAGTTTCTCCAAATTCTTCTATATTCCGTTTTTTAAGATTAATTAATTCTTTTGTATTCCGTTGATATTTTGAATGCGGAGCAGGAGTATTACCAAGCAACTACAACATGGCTTGTCTCCTTGCATTCACAAAATCAAAGATGTCGCTTTCGAAACATATGCCTGTGACTTGAACCGTGGACAAACAAATACTCCATGGGTAGCAATTACTGGAATATATATTGCTGCCTGCTTCTAGTTCCATGAAGCAGGGACGGCCACTTCCTATGTCTACCTTTAGCCGCCGCCGAACTCTAACTGGACGAGCGAACTTTTTCTCGTTAAAAAAGAGTTCTCGTCCTTTCCGCCCCTTTGAAATGTCTGGTGTTGAAGAAGCAATCTGGCATCGTTCCATGTTGGAGATGGAGTCGAGGCATTTCGTAGGAATATCCTTCGAAAATCCTTGGACAAACACGTCGGTTCTCCTTCCATCTGCTTGCCTACCGTCCATCGTGGACCAGGAATATGCTCCGTCAGCGTCACCTTCCTCCAGCAAACCGATTTCTGGAATCTAAATTTTATAACTGTCACATCGAAAAGAATCTTAATATTTATGAAGACTTAAATAAAGTTTAATTATAAAATAAATGACAGACCTCTACACTAATTCACGAGACGAATCTAATGAGGTTAATTAAGTCATGATTAGAAGACGGTTACTGTAGCAACACTTTAGCAAAATATAGATTAATTAAGCTCATTAGATTCATCTCGAAAATTAGCATCAATCTCTAAAAGGGTTTTGACATTAAATTAATCGAAATATTCATAAATAGTAAGATTCTCTTTGATGTGACAGATGTTAAATTTTAGAGGAGGGAACGAACAGGGCCGAAACCAGAAAGTGGAGTCCAGATTGAGACTTGTTTTCTTACCATACGACAATTCTAACTGGCTGTAGCAATGCTACGGATAAATTATCAACAACTTGTTCTTCCTTGGTCCATGCGACAAAGTAGTCCCCATTTGCACTTTTTATAAAATTTGCAAGTCCTCTTCTGAACAAGATTAGGTGGTCCAATCTCGATGAAATAGGGATGATGAATTATATACTCCTTTCGACGTCATTTTGTTTCCCCCACTATGGGGCATATTCGTTTTCTCTGAAGAATCATCTTGGGTAGTCCCAAGTGTGATATTTGATTTTTCCTTATCTTTGCATGTACATTATGTTATCTCTGGGCTGTGTCATCAAGCACCGATTTTTGCCATGGGGGCAAGAAGATTTACTAAACATGGTTTTGACTCGTGTGTGATCGATCTCATCTTATCTGACACAGCAATGATTAGATTTTGTTCAATGTCTAGCCGCCGCGACATGTGACTTTTCAATCCGCTGGATCCATTTTTATTTGTACTCCGTATGAATATGACCCGTCAGGATTTCAAGAGCCGTTGCAAAGATTACCTATACCTCTGTTGCTCTGCTTGATTGAAGATCATCTCTACCTATAAAAACCGAGATGGGGAAAATGCTTTCTCCCAACAGGGTGACACTCGTGAAAAGAAAATTAGTTCGGTTTGATGCCAAGCGGATCACAATTTCACATTGTTATTTGAAAAATGACGTGTCTTTGACAGTGATAGGCCGTAGGTTCAAGCGCTAATCGCCATGATCAAAGAAGAAGCCACGGCGTGGGGAGCGGCAGGAGCGAGGAAGCTTAGACAGATCCTGTAACCATAGGAATTTGAATTAGCATGGTTGTTTATCAGGCAAAGGCGCAAATGTAACACTTATTATTATTATTATTATTATTATTATTATTATTACTACTTTTCTCTTATATGCTCCCAGTTACATAGGGCTCATGTATAATCTTCTTCTTAAGAGAATGACACACAGTCCTGCATGTTTGAGAAAAAAAATGATGTTCCTGAGAAAAAACAAAAAACGGGTCTGAATCTAAATCGGATTCGGACGCCCATTTTCATTCCGCAGAAACATTTATCATGTTAAAAAAGACCTCCTAAATCGGAATTTAAGGTTTGTGTAGAGGAAGTAAGCTCAATTTTGCATTTGTACCACATGTCTTTATATTATAAGAGGAACGAAAGTTTAACGATAATGTTAAGTAGATAAAAAAGTGCAAAGATGCACAAAAGTGTACAACTTTGTTGTCTAAAATTTTGAAAACGGTGGAGAAGAGAAAACAGAATCCAACATTCGCGCCACTGCTAGAAAAGAATGGATCAATGTAAGGGTTAAATACATTAAGACATTTGAACTATCCACATATGGCACGAAACTCAGTAGTATGAATTTATATATTCCTCACACATCGCTCTATCTTATCTTACATTATTTCGGGTATTTCTAGTACTAGCTACTACTACTACTACCTAGTTAGCAGTGGCAAATCCCATGAGAAAAAGGGAGAAATTAAAAAAAAAACTTGGAGATTACAGGCGGCCAGGAAACAGAGCATTTCCCATGAGAAGTTGAGAACAGAGTAGGGGGATGATGTCATCGGAAGAACGGCATGTAAAAGGAGCGGAGCCACTCGGAATCCGGCAAGTCGAGCGGCGGCAGCGAGTGGCTGCCCCTGGTGGAGCTCTCGGCGCGCACGTCCTGCATGATGAGCAGCGCCGCGACGGTGTTGCGGAATGTGCTCTCCTCCGCGACGGCGAGCGCCTCGCGGTCCCGGCGCGCCGCCGCCTGCGCCGTGGGCGGCACCGCCTCCAGCATGGACTCGCACGCCCGCACCAGCTGCGACACCGTCTCCGTCTTGAAGAAGGGCTTCTCCTGCAGCGTCACGATCGCCGGGAGCAGCAGCCCCGCGCCCGTGCGCTTGTCGTACTTCTTCAGGATCTTCACCAGACCTGCATATGGAAATGTTGGACAGCCATCAAAATCCAATCTTTTTTTTTCTTTCAATTTCTTGAGGTTGAATTGATTCGGTCACACACTGCTCCGTACCTATGTAGTTGATGTTGCTGTAGTTGAGTAGCAGCACCATCTCGCCGTGGAAATTGACGATCTCGCGGCGCACGGCGGCGGCCTCGGCCTCGTGCTGCGCCGCCGGCAGCCCGGCCGCCTTGCGGGCCAGCACGCGCTTGATCTCGTCCTGCAGCTGCAGGTGGCGGATGACGGACTCCTCCTCCTGGTCCAGGAAGAAGGTGTTGATCTTCTCGACGTCGGCGTCGAGCGGGCCGACGAAGCCGGCCTCCTCCTCCGGCGTGGGCGGCCGGCCGCCGGGGATGGCCTTGACGCAGCGCTTCAGCTCCTTGTAGCACAGGAAGTGCTCCTGCCACTCCGGCACGCTCTGCTCGATCTGCCGCTTCAGCCACTTGCCAAACTTCATCCTCGAATCAGCTGATGATGGTGAGCTCCCAACCACTAATTAAATTATCCCGCTTTCTTGTTAAATAAACGAAGAAGTGAAGGCTCGAAGAAGTGAAGAAGGATGTGCAGCGTGGATGGGCGCGGGTGATATAGGAGCAGAGGACAGGGAGTGGTGGGGAAGGCGGGGAACGGTGCCCCGAATATTTTCGGGCATATGCCGCTGATATGCTAACGGGTCGTGTGCCGGCGGGAAGGCGATTGGCGAGACAAAGAGCGGTGGCCAGAATCCCAGCGAGAATATTCCTGAACAGCAACTATTGCTGGCAAACAACGACTTTAGCCTTTGTTTTATTCCACTTGCAATCGGGGGCAAGGGATCTGAAAGGGATGATTCCGCGGGATCTTCTTGGAGCTATACGAGTGTCAGGCTTCCGTCGCAAGTTCATAGTCGCCTTACGTTTCACTTTCGTACTTCCTCCTCTGAACTAGAAACCTTGTCCTAACGTTAGAAAAAAAGACTGGAGAGAGTATATGGTAAAAGCAAAAGGGACACCGTGGTCTAAATATTTTGTAATTTTAGCCCCGTTCGTTTCCTTCCTCTAAAATTTAAGCATCTATCACATCAAAGAAAATCTTATTATTTATAAATATTTTGATTAATTTAATGATAAAATCCTATTAACAGATTGGTGCTAATTTTCGAGATGAATCTAGTGAGCTTAATTAATTTATGTTTTGCTAAATTGATGCTACAGATAACCGTCTTCTAATCATGACTTAATTAACCTCATTAGATTCGTCTCAGTAAATTAGTCTAGGGGTCTGTAATTTATTTTATAATTAAACTTTATTTAATACTCATAAATAGTAAGATTCTTTTGATGTGACAGCTATAAAGTTTAGACTCTAGGAAACGAATACAATTATATTTGAGTGAAGTGCGCAGCCAGTCCTTGAACTTGATGGGCCTTGTCACTTATGTCTCTAGACTTGTAAATTGCAGAATTAGCTTCCTAATATCTCTAACGGGTCTCACTACAGATCCAAAGATGCTCGAACCCTATTGGAGTGCGCCAGCGTGGCTCAGCCTACGTGGAAAGGTGCACTTGGCTTTTCTCCCGACTCGTGCGCCTTGCCTTTTTCGCATTCCCATTCATGTTTGTTCTGTTTCGTTGAAATAGGGGTGAGGCGACGACCGTGGTGCCCGCCGACGGCGATCTGTGACAATTCCTAGGAGTCGGGAGCTAGTAGAAGGATAAACGGTGTAGAATCATGCCAATTTGGGCAGATTGGCAGCGCGTGTGGTAGTGCAGGATGGTGGCCAGCTTGTCAATTGTCAGTTATGATCTCCCTTTTTTCGGTATTAGTTATGATCCCTTGTTCTGTATTGTCAAATGTCATAATGACAATTGGTATTTGGATGCTGAAATTCCATCGTATCAAGTTTTACATCAACTCTTATACAACAGATAAAGGAAAAAGTCCCAAGAAACAACTGTTAAACAACCACACTTATCTAGCACCAAGGCCCCTTCACGCTTCGCCCTTTTCCACGTAGGATGTGCCACATCAGCGCCCCAAGCGGGTACAGACCTGATTGGACCTTTCATGACACAAGATGGGAGATCAGGGAGCTAACTTTGCAATTTACAAGTCTAGGGACCTAAGTGACACAACTGGTCAAGTTCAAGGACCGGTTGTGCACTTCACTCTTTATATTTCAGCTTTGCATGATTTTTTGCACTATTGGCGCTAAGGCAGACAAGAGAAAAAGATGATATGTTAAAGAATTTGAGATTATTATTACTGCTCCAACAAAAAGGAATAGGGCATGAAAGCACAAGTTCAAGGACTTGTTATTATAAAAACAAAGTTATGTTGGATTTTGAAAACAAAACCAACCAACAATAACGCAAATAAGTTCGTGACGTCATATATATTATATACACGAGAAAAGTTGTTAATTCGTGCCTTGGCATGAACTAAGAAAAATGAACAATATTCTCCAAGCCTAAACAAAAGGAAACGGCCCATAAACACGTAGAGCCATTCTTTTTGACTCTATTGTTAGTGTTCTCTCACCGATCGCTACATATTCCCTCCCATAGAACGGATGGCCATTGAAGGCTGATGACTTCTAAGCTCAGGGTTTATTTCCAAGGCATATCTATTGAAGATCAAGCATCTAGTGTGTCGTCAGTTAACCACTGCAAGGCTCTAGATGCTTCACACTGCAAGCATCGTCCACCCGACATTTTCGAGAGTTTCAAACTTCTGGAAGTGTTACGCTACACACACAGAGAGTAAAACGGCGAGGTTAAAGATGGAAAATAGGATAAAACTTGACAAATATGAAATCTCATTATTTGCAATCTACTGACATTTATCGAAGTATATACCTATAACAAACATACAAGTAAAAGACCTGTTGCAAAGTAATTGAAGATCCATATATCCCTGTCCAAATTGTACTGCATTCGGAAGCAGACTGAAAACCAAGAGGAACTGAAGCATCAAGCAGATGGTTTTGGTGAAGGGCGTGGCAGTGCGATCCAACGGTGACTACCATGCTGAGAAGCCGCTGACCACGTACAAGTATCAAACATGGTTAACAAAACCATTGCAAGGCACTAATTCCAGGTGGCCTGCCGCAAGCGTCGTCCACCAGATATTCTCGAGTCTTAAACTTCTGGAAGTATTAAGCTATATACGTACAGTAGAACACTGAAGTTAAAGGTTAGGAAATAGGACAAAACTTCACAAATATGAAATCTTGTTATTTGCAGTCTCAAACATTTAACGAAGAATATACCTACATGAAGCATACAAGAACAATATGAACATTGCAAGTACGGAATATTTAGTGGTCTAACCCAGTAAGCACCTTTGCTGAAGTTGAAGTTTAGCATAAGTAAGTTCAAGTTCTTTTTTATTGCTGAAAAGACCTCGTGCAAAGTAATTGAAGAGCAGCTGAAAAAACCACATGCAGTTGGATTATAAAATTTTCTGGACCATTCATCTTATTTGGAATATATTTGTCTTATTTGGAAGAGAAGTTAATATTTAAAATTTCATACAATTTGAACTACATCCTAAAATTTCCTGGAACATTTATCTTCTTCCAAATAAGATTGTAGGGTATAGTCGTATAGAAGAAAAGAATAGACCATTCTCTAACTTGTTTCTCTTTGGGGAATGATCAGCAAGTATAGCACTTCGTAGGTTGTAGTTTGGGCGGCCCACTGGGTGGCATCCATGGGCTTTTAGGCCGTTGTCTGGAGCTTAGCTTTGAATTTGGTTCGGCCCACTGGGTTGCATCCATGGACTTTAGACCTTATCTCTTCAGTTTTTTTTTTAAAAAAATTAAAAACAGAGATTCTTCAGTGTCATCATGACTCATGATTTAAGTACTGACAGAGGATAGAAATGAGAAGTTATAAAAAAGGCATATTTTGTTGTAGTAGTACCCCTGTCTGCAGTAGGAGGACTATTCTTTTTGAGGGAACAAGAGATAGAACTTTATACATGTTAAATAAAAAAAACGAAGTAGAAAAAGGAGAAAATAGCAAACAAATTGTCTCCAGCCATGATTCAACAATTGTGAAATGTTTCTTTTTTACTCTGTGCAATAGTAGGCTGAACTCAGCTCTTTGATAAACCTTTGTGCCAAAGAGTCTCATGTCGGTTAATTTTTTGAAATTCTCATTTGAATTTATCCCGAGAGTGGAATAAGGCAGCCCATGCTTTAGCTGCTTATATAGGCTATGAGTCTTCAGTTGGGGACAATCCTATCGTGGACACACTCCCAATTGTATCATGTGACTTGTTGCTCACGATTTGTTGGCAAATAAGTAACAGAACACAATGTTTCCGGGTAAAAAAAAAATTACTGCAAAGGTATTGGAGCAATTGTGCTTTGATCTAACTATGATCTAGACCCTTAATTTCTCATTATTTTTTTATCACAACTTTTCTCCACATCTTTGGCAGAAATGCAAATCTATTGTAGAAACACAATTTCCCATTGTTTTTTTTATATCATAGCTTTTCTCCAAATCCGTGGATGCAAAAGTCGAAATTTCGGGTGTAGATCATAACTAGACTCCAAGTCTATGGCCCAAAGGCCTAAAAGGATTCTTGTCAATTTTGCATTAAGGCCAGCCTCGGTGTATGGTTTCATTTCACGCTTTCTAAGAGTGCCACATAAGCAATAAAGTTTTTGTTTGATAGATGAAATGGTCTCTCGCAATGCATCATTTCATTTTCGCAGTTTCATAGGCATACCATAACAATAATTTCTTGTATTGGGATTGGTCAAAATAAGCTAAGATGAAACTTTTGTGCTCTCAATGCAAGTTTCAATTGAGTTTCATACATATGAAACAGTGCTATGAAACTCATTTCATCCTAATGAAACTCATTTCATCTCTTTCATATTAATTACCTTACCATGTCAACAATTTAGTCGACGTGACATTTTATTTAATGCAAATAAAACTGAAAGTTGCCTAGAGAGGAGGGGGCGGGGGGGGGGATAGGCAATCTAAATAAAAACCTGAAAATCACAACACTTAAAACAAAAAGGTCAAATTCGCCAATGACGGAACTTCCGTTAGGGTGGAGAGAGGAAAAATGCTAGGGATTGACAAAGAGAGGGAATCTCATGATTCCACTTGAATAGAAACCTTCATTCTTGCCTTGAGAGTGTTGTACCTGCAGGAATTCAATAGACATGCAACACACAAGTAGATCGGGTAATAAAACACCCGGGAGGAAAACAAAAAAGCACACAAGAAAACGAGCAAGAGAGGCACGGGGATTTTTCACCGAAGTTCGGACCCCTCACAAAGAGGTTCCTACGTCTCCGTTGAGGAGCTCACAAAGAGCCGAGTCTCTTTCAACCCAAATCCTCCCAAGTGACCACAAAGGTCAAACTTAGTTTTCTTCTTCTTCCTTCGATTCTTTTCCTTACGGAGGCGAATCACAACCTTCACAAACTTCCCAAGGCTCACCACAAACTTGGGAGCTCTAGGGTGACACCTAGCCAATCTAGGAGGACGAATCTCTAAGAGTAAAAAGTAAAAACAAGATTAGTTGCTAAGGGAAGATGTGCTCTAGGTTGGGTTGATGCTATCAAGGTTGGAATCAAGATGGGAGCTATCTTAAATGGCCTTGGATCTCAAAGGGAATGGAAGGGAGTGAGAGAGAGAGCTTGAGCAAGATTTGTGAGTTCAAAAAGCACCAACAACTTTGCTCATGGGGTTGGTCAAATCTATATATAGTGGGGGCTCTCAAAGAGCCATTGCTAGGTCAATAATTGGCTCTGACGGAACTTCCGTTTGTGACGGAACTTTTGTCACCCCATAAAGTGAAAGGCGAAAGGATGCCAGGACGGAACTTCCGTCGAGTTGGGACTTCCGTCCCAAACTCTCTAGAATCGATGGAACTTCCGTCGGACACGACGGAACTTTCGTCGCTTGATATTTGAACTGGAAAAGTCCCGGGACAGAACTTCCGTCCAGCTTTGGCACTTCCGTGACAAACTCTCTCGGAATTGACGGAACTTCCGTCCCGGGACGGAACTTTCGTCCTAGGCGATGAAAAGTTGATAGCTTTTTGATCTTTGGATTTTGGTATTTGAGTTCCAAGTTGTTTGAAGGTATCTAGAGTACATTCTTCCTCGCACGTAAGATCGTTTCACCCTCTTAATAGTTTGGCACACTTATACTCAAAAAGCTACAAAACTACACTTGAGGCTCTTAGTTTTGAGTACTTTGATAACTTTTTAATTGAGGGGTTTACTTTCTCACATTGTGGGTATGTTCCATTTGATATCCTACACATACACTCAATAACACATTAGAGTTTTTAATTCTTTGTCATTTATCACCAAAACCCACTAGGGGGCCTAGTTGCATCTTCAAAAACCCCCACTGAGAATGACTTAATTAAGCATATTACTTCAAAGGCCAAATGATAATGAAAGGATTCTTAAGATCACAATGAAACATTCTGTCATTTATAAACCGTATAATAACATATTTTAACAAAACTTTTACAAACTCCCAGAATATCTCACTACCACATATGTATGTATATATTTGAGTTATTATTTATCTATTGCAAAATCTAAACGAATGTGCCTACTTTTAAGAAACACCTATAAGTATCTTACCAACTGTCTGCCCAGTGGGTGATCCTTGGTTTAGGAGGCTTGTGGTGCCGGATATGTATATGTGTAGTACCATACTTGTGCTCCCACATTAACATCACTCACCTCAAGAGTCGGAAGGAATATGATATATTATCAAATAATTCTTTGCGCTACGGGATCCTATGTCTCCCATCCCGTTCAACATCTTGGCTGATATGCTAGCTGTGCTGATTAAAAAGAGCAAAGGATGATGGACAGATTGATGGTATAATTCCTCACTTAGTGGACAATGGGTTATCCATTTTGCAATATACGGATGACACTATTCTATTTATGGACCATGACATTGAGAAGGCGAAAAACATGAAATTGTTGTTGTGTGCCTTCGAACAATTGTCCGGTCCGAAGATAAACTTTCACAAGAGTGAATTGTTCTGTTATGAAGAGGCAAAAGAATTCAAACATTAGTATACTAAGCTTTTCGGTTGCAAGATGGGAGAAATACCCATTTTGTTATTTGGGGATCCCGATGCACCATAGAAAACTCAATGAAAGTTGCCTAGATGGGGAGGGGGGGGTGAATAGGCAATATAAACTAATTCCGAGAGAAACACAACACTCAACACTTTATCGCACAACCAGGACGAAACTTCTATGCTGAACGGAACTTCCGTTCGGGGTTAGGATAGCAACCAAAGGGACAAAGCAAACAAGGAAACTCACAAATCCATTTGAATAGAAAGTTTCCTTCGTCTCCTAGAAGTGTAATCCCTGCAGGAAATCAATAGATACGCCCCACATAAGTAGATCGGGTACAATATCGCACAACCAACAAACAAGAAGCAAAGAATGAAGAACAAGAGCAAGCAACGAAGCGAGACACGAGATTTGTTCACCGAGTTCGGACACCTCACAAAGAGGTTCCTACGTCTCCGTTGAGGAGCTCACAAAGAACCGGGTCTCTCTCAACCCTAATCCTCTCCAAGTGACCACCAAGGTCAAACTTTGTTTTGTTGTTCTTCTTCCTTGATTCTTTTACTTCCAGGAGCGAATCACAACCTTCACAAACTTCCTAAGGCTCACCACATTCTTGGGAGCTCTAGGGACTAGGGTGACATCTAGCCAATCTTGGAGAACAAATCTCCAAGAGTAACAAGTGAAATAGAGTTTGTTTCCTAAGGAAAGATGTGCTCAAGGTTGGGATGATGCTTTTCAAGCTTGGATTTGGGATGGGGCTCGACAAATGGACTTGAGTCTCAAGGAGAGTGGAGGAGAGGTGAGAGCAAGAGCTTGAGGGAGATGAGAGTATTCAAAAAGCACCAGCAACCTCTCAACCGAGACGGAGAGATCTATTTATAGGTGTGGGTCCAAAAAGAACCGTTAGTAGTGTTAGGACAGGCAAAAGACGGAACTTCCGTCTGTC
Source organism: Chloris gayana (assembly GCA_031894775.1). NCBI lineage: Eukaryota > Viridiplantae > Streptophyta > Magnoliopsida > Poales > Poaceae > Chloris > Chloris gayana. The sequence continues at coordinate 150,626 of JAUNZO010003112.1, forward strand.
ATGGAACTTCCGTTAAAAACCCTACGGAAATGACAGAACTTCGGTTGGAAGATGGAACTTCCGTATGGAAGACGAAACTTCCTTCTTGGCATTTCGAGGAACAAGCTGGGTGGAAGTTCTCGGAACGGACTTCCATTAACTCGAAAGTTCCGGTAAAAACTCTCTCAAAATCTCGGAAGTTCCGACTCGATGACGAAATTTCTGTCTTAACTGTGAGTGGAGTATTTAGGCTCTTTGGACTTTTGGTCTTTTGACTCTTTGAGTTTTTAAAGTTTCATCCAAGCTGAGATATAGATACTCGAGCACATATTCTCTCGCAAGAAAGACCATTTCACCCCTCTTAATAGTTTGGCACACTTAGACTGAAAGAACTATAAATCTAAAGGAAGCTTTGCTTCAAGTCCAACTTTTGACTTTTGTAGGAGGGGTTAACAATCTTTCGACGTGGGATAGTAGCTTTTGATATCCCGCACATTAGCTCAATAGAACATTAAATATTTTTAATTCTTTGTCATTTATCACCAAACCCACTAGGGGGCCTAGTTGCGTCTTTAATCTCCCCTTTTTGGTGATTGATGAGAAATAATTAAAAGAGATAAGGATATCAAATAAAGCGAGAAAGAACAACCAAAATATAGCGGAGCTCCCCCTAAAGAGATGCATGGGTCACATAAATATGTGAGAGCTCCCCTTGTATTTTGTGCTTGTGGGGTGCCTAAAAACATTATGCTCAAGTGACAATTATAAGTGTATAAGCAAAATCAACTTAAAGCAAAGAGCGTCACACCACACAAAGCAAGTCAAGATCTTAGCAAAAGAAGACAAGAAACACACATTAAAGCTTTAAACATCCAACATTCATCATCCACGAGCATAAGCTTGCAAAGTATTCAAACTAGTCCTATTACAATAAAGCACACACACATAGTTTCATACAAAGACGAGACTTCCATAAGTTCCAAGATAGATAGATAACAAAAGATAGCCAATTCCTTCTCTCTTCTCTTTCTCTCCCCCTTTGGCATCAAGGCACCAAAAAGGAAGAAAGGAAGGAAAAAGATGAGAAAAGGAGGGGATCACTCGTCGTCATCATAATCGGAGACTATCTGTAACACCCCGATTTTTGGCCAAATAAAAAAATCACTAATTAAATCATTTTATTTTATTCAGGGAAAATATTTACAAAAATTAACTAGGAATTAAAACCCAATTACATATATGGGAAAACAACATGTAGAAATTTTTAAATAAAATCCTAACACTTGTAAACTTGGTTCTTTCCATTTTAAATTGCTTTACTTTTATTTTTCATCATTTTATTTTGGTTTATTGGAATTTATTTGATTTTGTTTAATTTTATTTTGGCTTGAGGAGTGAAGAGAAAAATAGAAAAAGAAATAAACCTCTCTCGGGCCGCCATACTCCCTTTTTCTCCTCCTCGGCCCAGCCCCTCTCACCTCGGCCCAGCCCAACACCCCTCGCCCCCTTCTTCTTCCTCGCCGCGCGCGCGAGCGCACGACGCGCGTCGTGCGCCGGCTCACCGTCGCCCGTTCCCCACCTCCTCTCTCGCCGCCTCTCCGCACTCCGCGCGCACCCTGCCAGCCGCTCTCGCGCGCCCAAGCTCCGCCCGTACCGCCCCCTTGGCTCCTTCCCCCTCCCTTATCCCCTTGGCGACCGCGCCGCGCGCCCGAGCTCCGCCCGTACCGGCCCCCTTCGCGTCGCACCCCGCCAAGCGGCCGAGACGGTCGTCGCTTGTGCCGACCCGACCCCCATCGCTTCGCCCTCCTCCAGGATCACCTCAAACATACATGGTCCCCTCCCCGCCTCGCCGTGCATCGCGCCGCTACGTCCGCCGCTCGCCATGGTCGCACTCGAGCTCCCCCACCTATAAAAGCCTCCCCCGCCTCCCTCTCGCTTGCCACCCCCTCCACCGGAGCCGCCAAGGCAAGTGCCGTCCTTCTCCCCCTTTCTTCCCCCTCTCCCCACCTCCGCCACCGGCCGCGGGCCGGCCCGCCCGTTCCCCTCGTCGTCTCGACCACCTATGTCCCCCTCAAGCCGGGCCCGAGCGCCGCTTAGCTCCGTCGGGCTCGCGCGCACCTCACGGCCCCTAGTCCCCTCCTAAACCCGGTCGCCCAACTATTTCCCCTTCCGCCGCCACCGCTCGGACCTCCGGCGGCCGGCTCGTCCGACTCGACCGCCACGACACCCCCCGCCCCGTCACCCGCTCCGCCATGGCCCAAGGGTCACCGCACACCCCGGCTCCCTCCTCCGACCGCTAGGGCCACCGGAATCGCCAACTCCGGCGAGCCTCGGTCGCGCCCCGTCCCGGGTCCACCGTGGACCGGTGGACCGACCCCGGCCTGGTCCACGGGACTTGTGGACATATTCCACGAAATTTCCTATAAGAAAATAAATCCTATATTCCTAGGAAAAGCCACTTTTACATAAAGCCCCCGACCTTTTCCCATATTAGTGAAGAGCCCTTAGGGTTTTACATAAAGCCCCCCCCCCGAACTTTTCAAAAATTACAAATAGGTCCCTAGCTAGCCCGAAAATGCATTTTTGCATTTTAGCCCCTCCACTTCTCCAAAATTACCAAAATTTATTTATTCTTTTATAGAAACCCTAGCTTATTTTTACAAAACACCCCCGGACTTCTCACAACCATAACTTTTCAACCGTAGCTCCGTTTTAGGCGATTCCGACACCGTTGGAATCGTGATGACGAACCCTAGCCCCTTAAACCTTCCTCTTCACTCCATTTTATTTGGTTTTTCCTCGTTATTACTTTTTTCTTTCATTATTTTATGCGACGTAGCTTACGTACTCTAACGCCGTCTCGTAGACGAGGAGAACCAGGAGCAGGAGCCCGAAGACCCCAACTACGAGGAAGACTTCGAGGACGCGTTAGGAGGCAAGCTCTATCAATTCCTTGATCATAATTGATCCTATTACTCTGCTTAATCTGCACCTATATAGGAAGCTATTCTTAATATGCATTATCCTTGCAAATATTTTGCTAGAGCCCAATTGTTGTATGATAATGTTCAAATCACTATAGATGCAAGCATTATACCCTTGATTGCCATTAGATCACTAGAATCAACCTAGATGTATTGTTAACTATGTTAATGATATATTAGTATCTTGCTTAGGAACTGTTACTATCTATCATCATACACCCCGTTTATGAAAATGTGTGAAAATGTGTTTGGTGGTGTGTGTTGATGGGTGGGTGATTAGACCAACCGTGTTAAGGTGAAGTTGGGTGGGAAATGATACCGCCGTGGACGAAACTCCTAGTACTGGTGTAGAGTACTTGATGTTAGGTGATGTCCGTTTGCGATGGATGAGTGTTTGCCCTGCCATATAAGAACCGGTTCTTCCGACCCCAAATTGGTGATTTAGTGTACAACCATAGAACCTCGTTATGGGCAGGATCGTGCACCAAACCTCGGGTTACGCAGCAAGAAGTTCCACCGGCTGTAGTAGATGATGGAGGTCCAGAGATCGTTTATTTGGTGAAGTCCAAGTACTTGGCACATATATGGTGGACGATATGCTTGTGTCATACGCGTCGGATCCCCGGGCATTCGGGGTGGACTTGTGGGCGAGCCTAGTTGCGGTGGCAGCGTTAAGTGTTCCATAGCTAAGAACATATAGCTTGTGGGTAAAGTGTACCAACCTCTGCAGAGTGCATAAAACTATCCGGATGTCCGTTGTCACGGTATATTGACACGCCAAACCTTGAGCTCTCGTTGATTAGCCACAAATAATAATACCTTGACGAGTGAGTGGGCAGCCTTGTGCCCGTGTGTTTTGGGAATGGTGTTGGCCCAGTGTGCTAGAGCTGTTATGACCTTCGGTCGGAAGGCTCATCTAAAAAGAATGGGAACTGTCGGGATTGATGAATATCTCCCCAGGTCCGACCAACTAAAATTATGAAAATTGCTTTCCTCTTCAAGAACCCCTTTGCTTCGTAGTATGCCCCGCATCCGCGCTTTCCGCTAAACTCGACCCTACCTTGACCACAACCAGATTGCATAAATATTATCCCTTGCTAGTGGTAGAGCTTGTTGAGTACCTTATGTACTCACCCGTTGCTTATTTGTTCGGACGAAGATGGAGAATACCACGAGGATGAGGAGTAGGTCGCGTCCTTCGCTCGATGTTGCCTCGTGGAGTTTATGATGCTTTCCAAGTGTGTTTTCTTTTATGTGAGGTTGGCCTATCCGCCTCTTTGAATGTAATCCAGACCATGTATCCCCTAGCTACTATCCATTTGAGGAATCAATAAAGGTTGTTGTATCGGATTTGTATCATCTATGTGTGTACCAACTACTGTTCCAGGGATTGGTACGTATACACGATGTAGTCCCGAGAGTGGGGCGCCTCACTATCTCCGTGTCTCCATTGCCCGGAGGGGTCTCCTCTTCGTCTTCCTCCTCCTCATCATCATGGCCATGGCCACCGTAGAAAGCATAGTCCTCGGGCTGCCATTGGTACATGGGAGGTGCCTCCTCTTGCTCCGTCTCGGAGCCATCGAGGACACAGATCATGCCTTGAGCTCTCATAATCTCTTTGAGGCGTTGAGTATTCCTCTTTGTGCTCGGCTCATTCTTGTGGGTCTTTACTGCATTGGAGGTGCACACATTCTAGATAGATTTGAGGCCCTTCATAATGCGGGATGTGGGAGAGCCTTTCCTTTGTGGTGCACTTGAGGAGGATGCACCGGTTGCCCTAGAGCGAGTAGGAGCACTAGGAGGGGCTTGAGTTCTCACCAACTTTGGTTGTAGGGGAAGATGTTTGCATTCCTTTTCAAATGTCTACCCGGTTCCTTTCTCAATCATTGCCTTAATGAATGGAGCATGGCATGGTCCTTCGAGTGGCATATGAGGCTCGGTGAATTTCTTCCATGATATGACCCATTACACCAAAGCCTTCGGAATCCGGAGCCATCCCGACAAGCACATTCCTAGAGTAGGAAGCAATCTTGGTGGAGAAACCATCCTGGGGTGCGATGTTGTGACGAAGAAGGCGATTCATGAGAAGATAGTAGGGATGCAAACCCTCGGTCTTTCCAATCTCAGCCATCTCTCGAATCTTCATACATGAACTTCATCAATCTATATCCAAGGACGGGCTCAGCTGTGATGTTGGGTTTCCTATGGTCATTCTTGGGCAAGCAGAAATAAGAACCAAATTTCTTATAGCTTATACTATACCGAATCCCCCGAGCCATCCAAGTATAGAGTGCCATCACCACTACCATCCTTAAAGAGTGCAGCCAGAACCGACAGATCACCTCCTCATTCTAATCATACTTGAACTCTATGAGCTTGTACTCCATGAGCTTGTACACTCCTTTTCGCTTGCATTGTGCAATTACTTCATCAAAAAGGGGATCCTTCTTGTCGGCCATGTACTTCCAGTCGATCCACTGATGAGGGTGTAATCTCTTGTGCTTCTTATCAAGCTCAATGAAGAAGCACTGATAGTAATCTTGCTGAAATCAAGTGTAGAACCTGTCATCTGTAGCTTCCTGCTCATGCACTAGCTGTGTGTGAGTTGTCCTAGCCTCAAATAAGGACCCTGGCCACTTTTTGTAGTCAAAGAGGACATGATCGCCAAGATAAACCGGAGGATGAACCCTCAGCCCTGTCACTCGCCTCAGATCTTCACTTGGAACACGAGAGGAGGCTTGCCCTGTGGATGGCCCTTTGCCCTTAGCTCTCCTGCCAGGAAGAGCACCTGACGAGAACACGACGAAGGTGTCCGAGTGTTGTCCCAATCTTTCACGGCACTAGCTAAAATAGCAACCTTTCTCTGAGTTCAGTAGCAACCAGCAGAATATAATATTCTTCCTTCACTAAATAGATATTGAATGGATGTAGTACAGTAGCACAACAAAAGGAAATTGTTGTTCACGGCAAACTGGAGGCAATTCAATGTGATCCTTCCACAATTTAGAAAGAAAAATAGCAGATATATATATATATATATATATATATATATATATATATATATATATATATATATATATATATATATATATATATATGAGATCAGCTTACAAATCCAGAGGAAGATGCAAACCAAACCCTAGCAGTCTCCTTCCACCCATGGCATAACATGCACCATGATCAAAAGGATGGATCCCCACAAAAATCAAGGACGCGCCCAGATGGAATAATCTGATCACGTTCTTCTCCAAGCCCAAGGAGCGGCAGCAACAGATAATCACCAATAGGATGGAATCGCCATCTCCAGTCTGAAGGAGAAACCCTCGACAAAATAAACTCCGATAAAAAAAGCTCCCCCGCTTACAAGGCTGACTCGGCCTATAAGTGCGCGCAGGCACTAGTCTGACTTGGTCCCACACAAACACAAAACAACTCTAATTACTCTAAGTGACAGAACTAAAACTAGTCTGACTTGGTCCCACACAAAACAACTGTAATTACTCTACGTGACAGAACTAGAACTAGCCGAATAATCCTATGACAAGAAATAGTAAAATAATATGGCCACGATACTAATCTACTACTTATCCTACTAACCGATGAAACTATCCCGATTCAACACTAGATCAGTTTGGCTCTACCAATGATATCAACCTACATGGTGCCGATATAAAAGCAATGGCTCATCTCGATTCTTCTTTCATATTAATTCCTGAAAAAATAATTCTTCTGAAATACTAGCTTCTTAATTAATCAGATCAACACACGCATGGAACGAACCATAATACATGCATTTGACTCCTCTTGTTTGTTCTTCACCTTCAGATTAGCGACAAATATTGTCTTGCTTCCAGTTTGCAAATGCACAATGCCACGTGGTAAACTAATTTCTTCCCTTTGCATGTATTGATCAACAGAAATAGTAAAACCATCGAGCTGAATAATAGAGTTATTCTTGCAATTATCATCTTGGATTACTGAATATTTGCAGGTATTTCTAGGATGCATAGTAGAATTTATGTGATGAGCCATGGGCTCATCATCCTCTCTGCCTTGAATCAAAGCCGTCCTCGGCTTTGAATAGTTCCAACAACTCTTTTCTCAAGCCTGGTATAACCATTTGTGGCCGTCTCTGATTGAATAGCTACACCCATAATTTTGTAATGGAAAATAATATACGTACTTCTGGGTTGTCCGACTCTGTTTTCCGACTCTAACGTCGTGATAAATTCTCATGTACCGGCAGGTGTCGATGTTCAACTTTCCTAGTGCACCTGGTCCACGCCGTGATGCTTGCATATCAGTCGGAAGACAGAGTCGCAATACTAGGTCGGATGTATAGCAGGGCTCGTAATGGAAAATAATATACGTACTTCTTTTGTAATCACTCTTAGTAGAAACATTAGCTGAGACAATCTTAATAGATTTAATTGGAGGATCATCTGAGGATTTGATAATCAGATCATCCTCAACTTCCAATGATGCATTCCTCACAGTATAAAAATCTTTAGCATCTTCTATCAACGAATCAACATTTGCCTTTGAGAATTTGCATGGCGCTAGGACACTGACATGTTTGTTGTCCCTCTGAAGACCCACATGTGCAAAGGAACCAAAGCAAATCGCAGAAGTTTGTGAGAAATTACCACCTGAATTTTCAGAACTGTTATAATTACTTTTAGAAATAGCAGCATAATTATCCCATTCTTCATTACTAGAGATTTCAATACTCGGACAAGCATGCATTAAAACTGACATATTCTTGGCATTCTATCCCTCTTGAAACAAAGCCGCCCTCGGCTTTGGGTTATCCATTGGTGGGTCTTTCTTCTTCTTATTCACAGTAGGGAAAACATCAGCCTTAATAGCACTTTCCTTCATGGGCTTTAGAATATGAGACACACCTTTATACATGAAAGAATAATTATTGGAACGACCTCTGTGAGTGGCATACTGGCATCAAGATCAAACTGCCATGGTCTCCCGAGCAACAAATGACACGCACTCATCGCTGCCACATCACAGTCTACAGAGTCAACATATTCTCCCACCGAACATTTCACTCTCGCCCTATGAGTAATTTTCAGTGTGCCACTTTGATTCATCCACACTCATCGCTGCCACATCACAGTCTACAGAGTCAACATATTCTCCCACCGAACATTTCACTCTCGCCCTATGAGTAATTTTCAGTGTGCCACTTTGATTCATCCATTACATATAACGTGGTGAAGGAAGCCGCCATGTACACAAGGATAATGCGTATACCAAATCTGAACTAATAGCATTTGTGAAACTACTACCATCGATAATTAATTTGCATACCTTGTCTCGTATTTTGCACTGATTGAAAAATATTGTTGCGCTGCCCTTTCACTTCAGAGATTGTGCCGTCATTATGCATCTCATGAGACATTAAAGATAGACTACTCAGAATATTATCTGCCTTAGGGAATGATTCCAGAGGAGCAGCACAAAAAGACTCAAGAACTTGCTGGTCCTGTAGAGGAGAATTGTCACAACACTTAGCAATAAACACGTCTTCTTGATTGTCAAAGGTAGTGGGTTGCTTGTCAATATGCGTAGGTGAAGAAAAATTTTCAGAACCATTAACCTGCTCTCAGACATCTTTTGCCTGCAATAAATTTGAAACACTTTCAGAAGTTGGCTTTGTCTCTTGTTCGACACAAGCTTCCTGATGCCGTCGATCATCAAAGTATTGCTGTGGGGTGTAACATGTAACACACCGGCGGCGTCCATCAATATCAAATGAAAAGAGATTCATAGAACATGGAAGCTCCCGCTGCCAATTCAAAATATAGTCCATGGACTACCGAGAACCATTGAGCAAACATTCATATGTATAGGAATCACATCGCACATCACAACATCAACATATCCGCCAATTGTAAAATTTACCTTCACTTGATGTTGAATCTTAACTTCCCAGTTGTTCCATAAGAATGTATAAGGCCTCTGATGGGGTATCATTGGTAGTCCTAAAAGCTTCTCAAATCTTTCACTTGCAGCATTAACACTCGCACACCGATCCACTATCATAGCACATGTATGTGCACCAACTTAAACTTGTTTGTAGCACATATGAAAATCTGGCTCCCTGAGTGGATCCTTCTCGCAACTTTCCAATGAAATTCCAAGCGATCTCATTGTATCTCGCACAAAAGCAGTCACCAAAAGCTGTAATAAAGCAGAGCTAGAAAAACAAATCTAGTGGTGTACCATGATAAACCCAGAATCTGATACCAAATGATACATCCAAGCAGATGGGGTTGGCCGAGGCCCAACAAATGAAGGTTGCCTGGACCCCAACAGTTCTTATGTACAAGCACTTAGAGAAAGGCCCAATCTCCCTAAAAGACTAGTCTGATAGGGGAAGTATGACTCTCCCTTTTAAGGTGGCTTCATCCTTCCAAGCTAAGGTGGAATTATTCAAAGGCTCACACGGTCGCCGTCCGACTACAACTGGACCACTTGGCTCAGTTTTGTTGCGTCTTTGTCGGCGGGTAATAATGGAGGATGTCCTCATCATTCTCCCCTTCTTAGCAAGGACCCAACTCTAATACCAAATGATACATCCAGGACCAGATGGGGTTGGCCGAGGCCTAACATTTGGTATTAGAGCTGGGCCCTTGTTAACAAAGGGAGAATGATGAGGACATCCTCCATGATGAGAGCCGGTCCTGGATGTATCACGACGTGGAGGCGCGAGCGCGGCTCGCTGCGAGCATGGAGTTCGTGGAGGCGGCGGCGGTAGCCGGAGGTGAGGGACGGTGCGGTCGGTGCGGCGGGCGTGCGACGCGCATCACACGCTCGTGTCGTGCGTGGTGGGAACGAAGGGGGCCGGGTTAGGTGGGCTGGGCCACAAGGGAGGAGGAGGCCGGGCCGGGGAGGGAGAGTTGGGTAGGGGGTGGCCCGGGTAGGGTTTAAGTCTTTTTCTATTATATATTTCTTCTTTCGCTCCATAAAATAAAAAAAAATCCAAATAAAATCCAAATACATTCTAATAAATGATAATAAGGTAAAATATAATGAAAGCGAGGCAATTAAAATAAAAACAACCAGGTTTTCATGAGTTAGTATTTTATTCAAAATTTCTAGGTGTTTTCTAGCTATAGGTTTAAATTAAATTTTAATTCCTATTTAGTTTTTGAAAATACTTTTCCTAAATAAAACATATGATTTATTAGGTTTATTTTTGAATGGTCGAAAATCGGGGTGTTACATGCCGTCGGCGTATTTCGAACTGAACTGACACTAGGGGCCCGAGCCCATGCCCCCACTCTACGAGCTCGCACACCGCGGAACCACAGGGGAAGGGCAAGTATGTCGTCGACGAGACGGGGTCGAAGACTGGGTCTGTTTGGGAGTGGCAGAGCGGGCAACGTGTTTTATGTTGTGGGATACCATTATAGCGTCTCTAAATAACATATCATTTTTAGATGTCCTCGAAACATGTCAATAAGCGTCTTTACGTTGGATATCGATGGTTCAAACCATGTCTAAAATCGTAACACTTTGTGATGTTTTAGAAAGCATGTCAAAAGACATGTTTATCGTATTATTAACGTTAAAGCGTATCTAAGATCATGCCATGTTGACACATTGTCAAAATCGTGTTAAGAAGTATCTCTAGCTAACAATGTTTTAAATAGCGGGCTATAGAATATAGCGGAGTACTCCTAGAAAAGCTATAGGGGCTATAGCGTTTTGCAAAAAAAAGGAGAATATTTTTTATCAAAACATTAGTAATTCCATCAATACGACCCTCATTTCATATATGTGCATCCATCATTATAGCACTCCAACATGCAAGCATGTTTTTACCATATTTCCTAGCGATTGGAAAGTTTGCATAATGAAAAGGCAACCATCATATGGATTATGAACAACAAAACTCATCACCAAGGCTTGACTTTTGAGTTATAGCGGAGTTAGCGGGTGAAGTTAGTAGTAAAATTAACCGTATAGCAGAGTTAGCGACAATATTAGTAATATCGTAGCGTCATCTTCCTCAAAAGCTATAGCGAGGCTATAGCGGAGCTATAGCGGGCTATTTAAAACAATGCTAGCTAATGATGTAAGCACGCTTACAAAAACAATAACATTTTTTTGGATAATGGCGACGACCAAACCGTCCAAAATGCGTGTACTCTTCTCGGAACAATGTTGCCGCCATGTCTGCTCTTTTTCTCTTCCATATTGCGCCCTGCAAACAGACAAATCGATGTTCTGAATACAATGGCAGGTAATATATATTCTGCAAATGTTTATTTCTAGTCAAAACCTCCTATATCATGTGTTTTGGCCACGACCGTAATGTCCATTTTTATTTGATTTCTGCCGCGCGCGGGAGGTACAACAAAGTCAAATCAATCATATACTCGTTGCAACTTGTTGGCTTATAATGTGAAATCATTTGCACCATGATATAAAATTACTCGAACCCATATTAATTTGAACCTCTATTTCCTATTTCGATACTACCCTCTCCATTTTGACATTGGACTTACCAGTTACCATCCGGGGAAAGCAGAGTTCTCTCGGTTTCTGCCACTGTTCTCAGCAGTGCAGAAGTAGATGCATCTGTGTCTCATGATTGAAGACAGACAACAGCCCAAATTTATTGTTGTAAACTTTAGTCTTAACAATTTTTTGATGATTTCTAGCTTCATTGCCTAGATGCAATGCGTTGTAATCGTAATTCATAGTTTCATTGAACTAATGTATTATTTGTTGCCTCCATGTCATTTCCTCCAAAAGAAATGTACATTGAGTGGAACATTTTTTTATTCATAAAATAGTTTCATTTGACCACTTGAGTTGTATGTGTATCTTCGTCCGTGATTGAATACTCTGTAGTTGAAACCGTACTGTGACGACGCTATCAGATTAGTGTTTCTCTGTATCCGACGTTTTGTATTTAGTCAAACGAGACAGGCTAACAAATTTGTGCACGGAATCCATGTTAATTCTACGGCTGATTGGTATCTATAGTTTCACTTTGCTCTTATTTGTGAACCAATGCATTTTTTCGAATGAAGGAATATAAATAAGTACATATCGATTACATTAATACTTTTAAAGATGATAAAAAACAGAGAAACTATCTTCAACATCTTTTTTCCGATAAAGCCAAAAAGTAACATTCGAACCGAAGCCGGATATTCTTCAACCATCAATAAGAGACATCGTTGAAGCCGCAAGATCCATCGCCTTCAAACTCATTATGAAGATGGATTTACTTTGAATGAACGAGAATTGGTAAAATCTCCATTAGTAGGATGAAAGGTAGATCCCATATCACTAACCCTTCATCATGGCCAGATCGGACCATGATAATATGGGGAAGGGGTTGAATAAGCTTATTCCACAACAGCAACCTCCTCAAAGAGGAGAAGGAAACACCAAATTCCGAAACCAATGAATTTGGCATGGGTAGACCTAAACCCTAAACAAGGATGCAATTAATACTACTACTAGAGAGATGAGACCCCGCTCTCTCTAGCTACCGACGAGATCGCCGGAGGCAAGGAGAGAGAGAGAGAGAGAGAGAGAGAGAGAGAGAGAGAGAGAGAGAGAGAGAGAGAGAGAGAGAGAGAGAGAGGTTGTGGCGGTGTGCCATGGGGCTAGGAGGTGGCTGCGGTGTGCCCTAATGTTTGAACCGATGCGTTGTTTGACTAAAAACACAAACTAGAAACTGGATCAGCGCATCACAAGATCAAGGCACAAATGGACTAAATATGCAGTGGCATTAGCCAACATTGTTCGAAAGTTAATGAGTGACAAAGTACGGGGTGTATATAGCCATTAAATTCACGATGCTTTGACGAAGCAGAGAACTAGTCTTCGAGTCCATCCACTATGAGAAAACATATTCTTTTATACTCATATTCTTTTAGTGATTTAACGTCTCTAGCATTTTCAACAATGTGTCAAAAATGTCTCCGAACGAGGGTAGATACGATAAAAATGTGTCAAATATCATCTCACTTTTCATACGTTTTCAATAACGTGTCAAAAAACGTGTTTTATGTTGTGGGATACCATTAAAGTGTCTCTAAATAACATATCATTTTGATATGCCCTCGAAACATGTCAATAAGCGTCTTTACGTTGGTATCGATGGTTCAAAGCGTGTCTATAATCGTAACACTTTGTGATGTTTTAGAAAGCATGTCAAAAGACGTGGTTATCGTATTATTAACGTTAAAGCGTATCTAAGATCATGTCATATTGACATGTTGTCAAAATTGTGTTAAGAAGTGTCTCTAACTAATGATGTAGGCCCACTTACAAAATGTAACAACATTTTTTAGATAATGGGAAAGTACCCAGCCTTGACCTTAGAAGAGGCTACGATCGCTTATTAAAAGTTTGTAGCACATCCGACTGCGACCACTCTCACAAATAAGACAAAAGACGCCACATGGTAACATAGCCAACTCATACAGTTTGATGAAGACATTTATTAAGGACCAATCCTATTACTAAAGCTCCATCCATGATTGGGAAAGATTTGCATGACCAAAACCTCCATTGTTTGACATGCTTTCTTAATCGCTTCCTTGTCTTCATCGTGCCTTTGTAGTTGCACTCAAAATCTGAGCCAATGGGTGCCTCGATATAGTACCGACATATAAGTTGTACTTGGAGATTTGTCGAACACCACATCATTCCTACTAAGCCATATAGCCCAACATAAAGCATATGTTCCTACTAAAAATTATCGTTTTAGTTTGGTCCCAAAACCCATAGGCCAATTACCAAACAAATAAGTAATGCTACGAGGTGGATATAAATTAAAAGCAAAATGTATAGCTTTCCATAGGAATTAGTGACAATCAATAAAGAGATGTTGAATAGTTTCTTCACTGGAACAAAAGCAACAACTCTTGTTTCATTCCAATTCATGGGTGCCAAATTGTCTTTAGTAAGAACAACACCTCTCTTTAGGTACTGCATGAATATTTTAATTTTGAGGGGCATTTTTAGTTTCCACACACGCTTATCAAAGTGTACATTACCATTAGTAATAAGTGCATTGTACAATGAGCTAATGGTGAACATGCCAGAATGATTGAGGTTCCATCTAAAAGCATCATAATTATTATTATTCAAATGTGTCACACCCCTATCCCGAAAGATACATTAGGTTCGCAATTTAAGTTACATAACCATGATCTTTGTGGAAGCGATTACATAACACAACGATAGATAGATAGCTTATGTGAACCACGGCTCACTCCCACACAACCTTACCACAACAATCACAATACCCGGCTTGCGTGAATCCTGAAAATACACATGTAGTGGCAAAGCCTGAGTATCTAGCATACTCCGCAAGTCTTACCCATCAAATTGGCCATCTAAGACCGACACCTAGATACATGGGGTATTACCGGGTTTAATTGGCATTTGCATAAAACAACACCTAGCTACTTAGGTTTGCATTTTTATGATTAGCCAAATTAATAGGGTTGTTGCATGTAAGAAACTTCAGTGAGCATACTAAGCCATACAAAAGTTTGCAATACAAATTTGATATCTATATAAAACAGCGAGCATCTCATTCTTTTCCTCTTACTAAACATTGTAAACTGCTCGAAACAAGTGGTACTCATTAACCGAGAGGAAACGGCGATAATTATCGAATTATTAATCCTGCAGGAAAGACCCAAATGCATGACATACACATCATTTAAGAACACGTATGGCTACCGTTCGCGAGTTCATCATAAAGCAAATCACGGGGCCACCGACCCCGAGTACACGCCCCCTTGTGACCCGTTGAACAACGTGCCCAAGGCTTAACCTGTGTACTCTCCAACGGTCCTCAACCCGTGCAACCACCGTGCCATACACATCACCTCCGGGTCGGTGAGATATCCGGCCCACTTTACAATTCACAAGCTACATAGGTTTACCAATCCCCATAAGAAAGGTATGCAAGTGGTACGCAACTCAAACTTGTTCGCGGAGTCACAATGGGGTGTTCTCAATTTTACCAAATTATCATTTCAAGTGTAGCATAAGCAACATGTGAGTGTCCCATTCCATCGTTGACTCCATAAGCATAGCATAGCATAGCATAGCATTTCTATCGAGGAATTGACACATACTCTACATAGGACATATAGAGAAATTTATGCAAGTGGATTTCCAATCAATTCCTAGAACGTAAATGCACATTCATCATCCTTGATATAGTGATAAAAGAAAGCATTTTGAAATAATGGGAATGCACCGGGGCTTGCCTTGGGAGTGATCGAAGTTAGCACTAGCTTCACAAGCGTTGAGATTAGCAACGACTTCTTCAGGCGAGATTAATTCGACGTCGTCACCTATGGAATGAAATGCAATACATAAGTAATAAGAAAACAAGGTCAAGGTGATGATGATGTATATATATGCTGTTTTGTATGAATGTCGCAAGCACAATTTAATAAAGTCAAGTTCGTGGAATTAATGGCATGCATGAATACATAATTCCTTTTCTCTTTACATGAGTTAAATTAAACTACTACTTGTAGATATAACATAGACAAAGCAATGTTTTAAGTAACATGACATGCGTGCTGTGGTCAAATATGGTGATTCAGATTGAAAATGATGAGCAAAGTTTAAATGTGGATCAGATGCAATTAGGGTTAGGGGGGGGGGTGGTGTTCTATTATCACATGTGATAACGATTTTGTTAATATGATTAGAGAGATAGCTAAATAATTAATACAAGTGTAACATTAATGGAACTTCCTACCAAATCAGACCATGATGGACTAAGCAACATTATGGAGACTATACATTACCATAAACATGCAAGTATATAAATTTAAGAGCATAATCTAATAACTAAAATGCTGAAATTGACATTTTTCTTGATTTAATCAAACTGGCAGCAAATATTATTTAGACTGCTCCAAATTAAACATGGGATTTTGTGCAAGTGTACAGGGCTATGAAGAGTAACTTTACCAAGTTTCATGCCAAAATAATTTATACAGAATTAATGCAAAATTAATTACAGAAAATGCAATTAATGCCATAACTTGAGGAATATGCAATGAAATCGTGATTTTCCAGTGCAGGATGCTCAAGGGTACCAAGATACATGATTTGGTCAAGTGGCATCTCCATTGGACTTTCATTTTAAAAGTTATGGATTAAATGAATTTACAAGGGTTGCACTTTAACATTTTTGGAAAAATACAAAAATGACCAAAATATGCAAGTTCATGTTACTTTTCATAGAGTAAACATTTTTGTTTGTAATTTTTGGATTTTTAGATCGAACGTTATGGGATTTTTAAGATGCAACATAAGTTTGACCATATTACGAAATTGCCATTGCCGGAATTTGAATCTAGGGCTCCCACGCTCCGACGAGCGACGGCCGGCGGCGGTGAGCTTGGGCCCGTGAGCCAACGGCGGTGAGGTAGGGGCTGGCCATGGGCCAGAAGGATGCGCGCGGGGTGGGGAAACAAGTGGTGGGTTCTGCGAGGTCGGGCGGCGACCGAAGACAGTGGCGACGAGCGACGGCGCTAGAGGAACTTCGGCGGGGGCGCACGTCCGGGACGGGGAAGGAGAGAAGGGGCGGGTTCTCCGGGGAGCATCACCTGCGTGTGGGGAGCAACGACGTGGGTGTAGGCGACGCAGAGGGTGGCCGGAGGTGGGGGCTCATCGTGGAGGTGGCGGAACCGGCGGCGGCGGTGACAGATTTCTCCCCAAATTCACGGAGACGGCTGCACGAGAGGGAACCCGTGCGTTAGGGAAGGTAGAGGGGGTGCCTGCGCACTTGATTGAAGGGGAGACCAGGAGAGAAGGGCCTTGCCTAGGCGGAGGAGCTTGCGGCGGCGGCTCCAAATTCTCCCCGTGCGCGCTTGGAAGAGGGGAGGCGAGTGTTAAGGCACGGAGAGCTGGGCAGGGAGGTGTGGGAGCGTTTGGCGGTGCCGGGACCGGCAATCGTGCTCTAGTCCTTTGTTTAGGGGGCGGGGGAGGCGAGAGGGGAGGAGCGAGGCGGCATGGGCGGGCGCCATTACTCCGACGCCTCGCCGTTGGCCGTCGGGTACAGGTGGTTGGGGGTTGGCCAGGGTGGCGTGGAGGATGCGAGGGACAGAGCAGGGCGCGTGCATGACCTGCCGACTTGCCGCAATGAGCTCGAGTTTGGTTTTTTCAATTTTGAATCTAGGTTTTGAAATTTAATTCCAATTCGCAATTCTGTTGCTCCAAAAATCAAATAAAAAATACAGGGCGGTTCAGAAATATGTGATCTTCAACTTTTGTTTTGGGCCAAAGTTTACATTCTGCTTCTACGAATTCATAAAAAAATCACAAACAATGCAGTTTTGAATTCAAATTTGAATTTTTGAGGATTTAAAACTTGATCCAAAAATTTTGCAAAAATGCTGTAAATTCATGGTTTTGCATGTAAAACTTGATGGTGCAAAAATATGAGGGTAGTACTGTTATAAATTTTGGAGTTCTCTTAGAGCTAGTGTTTTGCCCTAGGGTTTGCCCTTTTCATTTTAGGTTTTTTCCATTTTCTTGTCTTACTTTTAATTAGGTGATTAGCATTAGGGTTTTACTAACTGAGGGTGTTTAGGGTTTAGCTAGTTCATTAGTCCCTAATCGTGACATGGGATGTCACAAAATGAACATGACTAATGTGATTAACCAATCATGCCATAAAAACAGTATGACCGGTCAAGGTTCTTCTAAAAGATACATCGAGAGGTACTTAAAAAAAACTGATGGTACACTAGCATGCTTTTTGCACACAATGTTAAAAAGGGCTGCATATTGCTCACTCAAGCTATAGTTTCCTATCCATTTGCCCTCTCAAAATCTTATTTGATTACCATGATTTAAATAGAAGGACCCAAATCTAAGGAAATTTTCTTTAACTTTCATGAGACCAACCTAAACTAAGAGTCTCGCGGTTTTTTTCCACTTGAGCAATAATCTGGTTCTTAAGTACTTGTTTCTTAACAAACTGTTGACACCAGAATCTGGATCTGGGTCCAGCCGTTAGTGACTCAGAGTTGTTATACAGGGCACATGCGAAAGTTACTAAAAAGAGCATATGACGACAGAAAGAAGGAAGGGGAAGCGTTAAGTAACAGGAAGGAACGTGGAACAAGTATAAGTCTCTGTTTGTTTCCGAGTTAGTATAGTCATATAAAATAAAAGAAAAATATCAGTGTCGGTTGTGACTAGGATATATATAGTAGAATAGGACCATTGTAAACAACAACCACTGAATCAAATACAACTCTCGGCGCATCGCCACAATCAACTCGACAGATTTTCTCATCAATTGTCCGAGCTCTTGGGGCTCCGGTATCGGCAAGGATTTCGTCGGGTAAGTGCATCGAGTCTTTCATGTCGACTTGTATGTGCTAGAATCGATGTTACTGCTAGCTATCCGGTAATTTCGGTTGATCAAAAGCTTCAGTTATGAATATCGGTGACTTGGGGTAGGTGACGTGTCCTATCCTGTTCGATTCAGTAGACTTGTCCTATTTCGTTCTCTTGTTGATGTTAGTGCTCTAGTAGATGGTCGATTGGGCTACTCGAGTCATGGTTAAGATGCTTTACTGATTTAATCTGTTCTCTAGCGATCGTAATAGTACAATTGACGTGTCCTGTATGACTCTGTTGGAGTTGACTTGTCCTACGATAGGGCGGTTGCTAGGATTTAGGCTAAATTAGTAGAACATCTGTGATTACTATCAACAATTATAGCATGTACCTATCGATTAGTGCAATATAGTTGATTTGTCCTATGTTGCTTTGTATTTGCTTAGTTGACTTGTCCTAGGTGAAGGATAATTGGTAGAATATAGGTTATAATTTGTGATAGCGATTTAACCATTCAATCGGGGTGTTTAGCCGATTGCTTACCCCATTTAGATCTGTCTTGCATGAATTATTACTTGCTAAACCCATCGGTTAAGATTAGATTTGAACCATGTTATTTTGATAATTCTATGATTTTGCATGGCTTGTTTGCTTTAAATACTTGATTTCACGAATTAGATTAAAGTTGACCATGAATCAACATAGTTACTTCTAGATGTCTTTTATTGTCAATTTATGCATAATTGAATGCCAATTTGCGTGATAAGCCTTATTTTGATGATATCGACAACGTTAAATATCAGGATCAATCTACCAAGATGAATCTGAATACCTAATTTATGTCGTGTTTATTTCCTGCTTTAGTACTTGATGAACTGAGTAACCGATAGCCTATGCGCTTGACTTTAAGTCTTATTTTAAATCTTTGGCTGCGGTTACTTATCGGCATGTCCGGGCCGACAACCTAGGAATTTTACACGCTCTACTTGTCTTTGTTGGTTTACAGGAAAACCAGCTGGCTCGCCTCGGGAATTCGTCACCGCGTTCCAGGATTTGGTCCTGCTTGGAGTGAAGCAGATCTCTCGGGCCAACGTGTGGTCCCCTGACAGGTGAGGCGTCAGCCCGCACATTTTTTCCATCAACACAAACTTTGCCATGTCCCCTCTTCATTTATTAGTTTAAAAGCCATTTGCTTAGCAAGCTTTTATTTTGTATGCCTAGGTTCTTAATGCCTAACACCCCAAATTCCTTTGGTTGGCATTATATGCTCCAATTAGCTAATCTACAGTTTTTCTTATGTCCATCCGCTTGCCAAAAGAACTGAGAATGATAGTAATCCAATATTTCTAGTACTCCTTTCGGAACCTCAAAGAAAGATAACATAAAATAGCAAGACTAGTTAAAACTGAATTTATTAGAACCAGTCGCCCTCCTACCGACATGTGTTTACCTTTACAACTACTTCATTTTTTTTCACAAACTTCTCCTCTATGGTCCACCAATCTGCATTACTAAGCTTCATAAACTGCATTGGAATGCCAAGGTATCTAAAAGGATATTTTCTAGATTGACAACCAAATAATTGTGGATATTGTTGTTCCATTTCTTTAGCTTGTCCGAAACACAACATTTCACTTTTGTGAAATTGATCTTGAGACCTGATAGTTGCTCAAAAGCACCCAATAGCATTCTCATATTAGTTGCTTTTTTCAATATCATGGTGCATAAAAAATGGTGTCATCAGCATATTGTAAGATAGACAGACCGCCATCTACAAGATGGGGAATGATCCCTGTTACCTGACCATCATCCTTAGCTCTATTTATTAGGATAGCTAACATGTCGACAACAATATTAAACAAAATGGGTGATAGCGGGTCACCTTGTCTTAGTCCTTTGAAAGTTTGAAAGTTTTGTCGTACTTGATCATTTGTTTTGATACCCACATGACCCCCTTGTATGAAAGCCTCAATCCATTTGCACCACTTATCTGAAAAACCTTTCATTCTCAGTGTTTGTTGTACAAAACTCCACTTAACTTTGTCATATGCTTTCTAAAAATCGATTTTAAATATGACACCATTCTGTTTTTCCTATGAAGTTCATGGATGGTTTCATGTAAAACAACAACCCCTTCCATGATATTCCTCCCAGGACGAAAGGCAGTCTGCGTAGGACTAATAACTTTTTGTGCTACCATTGAGATCCTATTAGTAGCCACTTTCGTAAAGATTTTAAAGCTAACATTATGCAAACAAATTGGTATGTATTGCTGTATTTTGATAGCTTCTTTGCATTTTGGTAATAAGATAATTGTTCCGAAGTTAAGACTATAGAGAGGTAATTCCCCTCTATGGAATTCTAAAAACAATGCCATTAAGTCACCTTAATTGTGTTCCACGACGCCTGATAGAATTCCGTCGGGAAACCATCAGGCACTGGTGCTTTATTATATTCCATTTGGAAGATCGCATCTCTCACCTCTGTTTGTGTGAATTCTGAAGTTAGGATCTCATTTTCAGCATCAGTAACTTGGGGAATGTCATCTATTCGAGACGCGGAGATTAAAATTATTATTTTCTAGTGGACCAAAAAGACCTTTATAATAAGTTGTGATGTATTTCTTTAATTCCACATCACCCATTATTATGTGATTCCCCTCTTGTAATTGATATGTCCTTGTTTTCCTGTGTTTTCCATTGGCAACCCATTGGAAATATATAGTGTTTGAGTCACCTTCCGGTAACTCATTAACCTTTGCCCTCTGGTACCATTTGATTTCTTCTTACCTAAGCATTTCTGCTAGTCTGTTCTTTAGGCATTGTTTCAAATAATCGCTTGTGGGGATATAATTGTATTTTCCACTTTTTTATCTAGACCATCAAGTTTTTCTAGAATTTTCTTCTTTTCCTCTTTTAGTGCTCCACTGGTGTTCTTGGCCCAACCCCGTAGATGTTGGCGAACTTTTCTAATTTTAGCTTGCCATCTTTACATCAGGGTGACACCTTGGTCCACACTCTCCCAGACCTCCTTTACCATGTCAACGAAACCATCACGAAGCAACTGTCCCAACTCAAACTTGAATTGGTGTTGACTGAAATTCAAAGATGAGTATCCAGTATTCAAGAGTAAGGGTGTATGGTCTGAAATATCACGTGAAAGTGCGGTGACTGTCAAAAGCGGGAATTTTTATTCCCACTCCGTTGCCATTAAAATTCTGTCTAACTTTTCATAGGTCGGTGTCTGTAAAGAGTTAGCCCATGTGTATTGTCTATATGACATCTCAAGCTCCCTTAAATTAAGACCATCAATTATAGCATTAAAAGGAAAAGGCCAACGATGATCTTAATTATCATTGTCTTGTCGTTGGGGCTTCTTAGAATGTTAAAGTCGCCACCAATTAACAAGGGAAGTTGCTCATGACTACACATATGGACTAGCTCTGTTAAGAAGTTTTCTTTGAATTCCTGTTGCACAGGACCATAGACTACTACCGGTGCCCAGTTGAAGCTATCACTCTTATTGCACAAGTGGAATTTCACATAGTAGTCTCCTTCATCTATTGCATCAATGCCATAAACCTCTAAATCAATACCAAGTAAAATGCCACCTGACCGACCCTTAGGTTCTTTCACATGCCACAAATAATTCTTACCGCTACACAAATTTTTAAGGAAAGGATTAGTTGAAACTTTTCCTACTTGTTTCTTGAATAGCAATAAAACTTAAGTTATGCTCCTTTGTTAAGATTGAAATATATCTATGTTTCTTTGGGTCATTGAACCCATCACTATTCCGAAACACACCCTTCATCTAGACATATTGGGTTATTTAGAAATTTTTATGTCCTGGACGTTCTTGTCTTCGGAGATATGTTCCTTGGTTTTGGATTGTGTGGCAGTAAAATCACATGGATCACTGCTAGCATCCATAACCTCCTCCATAATTTCCCGCATAAATGATTTAAAATGAATGCGTCTACTTCTTCTTCCTCAGCCATGTTCTGTTCCTCTTTATCTAAGACATCAGTTTTCCAATCTGTACTACGGGTCTCATGCAACCTATGTTCCTCTACCTTTTTCATATTTAAAACTGAATCCCTAATGCTAGTGTCATCAGTACCGAGATTAATACAATAATACCAATGCTGCTAAAGCTGCAATGGATAAACTCATTAGGAAAATGTAAAAAAGAAGAGGCATTGGAATTGTAACCTTAGTAGGCTGAACGTCCGACTCCTTGCTGGCCTTCAGCTTTGAGACTATCCGCACTCCTCATCCTGCAAATTCATACTCTAAAACAAATATTCCGTCCTGATCATCAATATTCTCTACTCTATCTTCACTTTTTCTGCATCCGTCATCCTCTATATTCATCCTCTATACCAACTACCAGAGTTTGGGACCCACATGTCAGGTTTCTTTTATTTTTTCACTCTTTTTTCTTTTTCTTGGATGCGACGGATGCCAAGCAGCCATGCTCTCCACCCTCAAGGCAGCGTCGCCTCCCAGCGCTCACCGCCGCCCGGCCCAGTGTAACACCCTGGAATTTCAAATTCTGGATTGTGCTTAAAATTCACTAAATTTTAAAATTTTTTGAAGTATATTTTGAAATCTATCTAAAGGTTAATATGTTAATTATATTTCTTTCTTTCTTCCTAAAGAGGAAGAGTTAGTTTTAAACCCAACTATTTAAAATGAGATATTTTATTTATAAAGTTTCTTTGTTGAATTTTTCAAATGTTATGATTTATTTTGGTTGTGAAAATGATTTATAAAAATAAATTATTGAACAATTATATTTGATTTATGAAAATAAGTTTAGTTCAAAAAGCATTAATTCTATACAAGATGTTTTCTCTTCGTAAGCAAAATGTGAGCTTTATCATTTCATGAGAGGAAAAGGAGTTATTTCCAAAACTAATTAAAGTTTCATTTATAAAGGCGTTTTGATTTGAGAAATGCATCTGGTTTATGGTTTAAATACTTTAAATGTGTGAAAAGGGTTTACCAAATAAATGTATTTGATTTATGCAAATATTTACTTAATAAATGTAATAGAGCTATGAAAAATAGTTTCTTTTATAAATACATGGGATTCATGAAAGAATTTATGAAATAATATTTATTTTTGTTTAATGTATTTTATTTTGTTTTGGCTCCAAGGCATTTCCAAACAATTAAAATGTTTATCTTTATTTGATAAAATTTTGGCTATAAAAGGCGATTTATAAACATTTTTCATACAAAAACATATTATCTTCTAAATTTAATAAATTAATATAGATTAATATATATTGGTTACCATAGGTATTTATTGTGTGAAAATTACATTTCAAATTCGAATAGAATTCGTTCTCCTATTTAATTAGCTACTAGAAATAGAATAGGGAAAAAGAAAAAGAAAACAAACCCTCCCCAAGCCAATGGGCCAATTCTTCTCGGCCCAGCTTCTCTCTCTCCTCTCCTCTTTTCCCCGGCCTGCCGCAGGCGCAATAGCACCCAGCCTGCGCGTGAACCCCACCCGGCCCCCGCAGGCCCAACCGCAGCCCGCAGCCCACCCGACCAGCCGCCGGCCCCGCAGTCCGCCCGCAAGCCCAACCGACCTGCGCCCTAACCCTAACCGTCCCGCGTCCGATTCACCGCCGCCGCTGTCCTCGACGTGCGCGCCACGGCAGGCGGAGCCCCACGCGCCTACAAATACTCGGAGCCCCCGCACCCCGCGCTGCTCTTGGCCCCCCCCGAGAAACCACCGCCCTGTGCCCTAAATCCCATGCGCGGCCACCTCCATTGAAGCCGCCACCCGAGCTTTGTCGCGTCGCCTCCTGGAGCCACCATGTCGGCCGTTCGCATTGGGACGAGTCCCGCCTCACCTCGCCGCCTCCGCCCGTGCCCGTGCGACAAGGAGAAGCCGCCCGACGAGGACGCGTGCCTCGCCGAAGGTCCCTGCCTCCACCTCACCGCCACAAGCCGCCTCCGGCCGATCCCCTGTGTCCGCTACCCCCTAGAAGAACGTACATTTCGAAGAACTCAAGAGCAAGACTTGAAGACATGAGTAGCAACAAAGGGAAACAGGCAAGTGTCCTTGATGCACATTGCGCCTACTTTCTTTACTATCTGAATTTACTTTTTGTGGCTTGCATTAATTTGAATCCTATTGTGTCATATCTTGTTCCATACTTTTTCCTTGTCGCCTCGGTTTTGGGTGTAGTGTTATAGTATGGGTACATCATTGCTTAGCATGCTCACAATGGGGTTTACAACTGAACTAAATGCTAATCTTAATCAAGTATCCACTTGAACATAATGATCAATGAATTGGTAATGCTTTTTAGCAACATGGAACTTAGGTGATCCCGACAAGAGGATTGTCGATGATGGTGCCGGTGCACACTGTTAGTTGTGGTGGTACCTATTTGGGATCATAAGGACCGGTTCTTGGAGCGGCAACCCAGGACTTCCGCACAAAGCACGGGGCTGATAATGGGTAGGTAAGGTTTAGTACCAAGGTAACTTCCCGGCTTTGCGGGCATCGAGGAAGGATGAAGGAAGAATGTGTCTTCCGGATTCGGGCGTGGAAAGACAAAGTACTTGAAGCCACGGTGCAAGAGGGGCCCCCTAGGTGATGCGTCACTTTGATGGCGACGAAACCTTAACAAGGGCGTTTTGCAAGCTCGGAAGTCATTCGAAAGATCTTGCGGTGATCTCTTGGCCTCACACCTAAGGAAGTGTGCTTGGTATAATGGAGGTCTTAGTCACCGACGGGTGATGGAATCACCGACCTGTGGGTAAAGTTGTGCCACCTCTGCAGAGTGTAAAACTGTTATAACAGCCGTGTTCACGGTCACGAATGGCCCGGAACCTCACGAGAACTAGAGGGTATGGACGGGTGGAGTAACTCGTAGGTTGCTACGGGCGGGGTAACCTGTAGTGTGGTTGGCTACGAGCGGCGTAACCTGTAGTGTGGTTGGCTGCAGGCGGGGTAACCTATAGTGTGGTTGGCTACGAGCGGGGTAACCTGTAGTGTGGTTTGCTACGATCGGGGTAACTCTGTAGGTGTGGTTTGCTGCAAGTAGGGTAGCTTGCGGTGGTTGACGAGTGGGGTAACCTGTTGGTTCATTTTCATCTAGTAAATAGGTTGTTTTAATTAACTTGACTAGTGTAGGTGCTTTCTATTGCAAACCATGTGTTAGCCTTCCTTTCATTCAGATTGCATGTGAAGATGCAACTAGGCCACCTAGTGGATTTTGGTGATAAATGACAAAGAATTAAAATGTCTAATGTTTCATTGAGCTATTGTGCAGGATATCAAAGTCTACTAACCCACGTTATAAGATTGATAGCCCCTCATACAAAAGTCAAAAGATGGACTCAAAGAGAAGCTTAAATTAGTTTTTATAGTTCTTTGAGTCTAGGTTTGCCAAACTATAAAGAGAGGTGATTTAGTCTTTCATGCGAGAGAATATGTGCTCAAGATACCTAAATCAAAGCTTGGATGAAAACCAAACCACTCAAAAAGCCAAAAGACCAAAGTCCAAAGAGCCAAAATAAATCACACACGGACAAGACGGAAGTTCCGCCTCCAACTCGGAACTTCCGAGATTTCCAGGAGGTTTTTGGCAGAACTTCCGCCCAAGACGGAAGTTCCGTCTTGGGAAATTCCACTTAGTCTTTTTCACAATCTGTCAACGAGAGAAGTTCCGTCTTTCTATGGAACTTTCGTGATTTCCAGAAGGTTTTTGACGGAGGTTCCGCCATGAACGGAAGTTCCGTTATTTGCCCGACCAAACCCTAGCAACGGCTCTTTTTGGACCCACCCCTATAAATAGACCTCCCCATCTCACTCTAGGGCTTGCGGGTGCTTTTTGAACTCTCACATCTCCCTCAAGCTCTTGCTCTCATCTCTCTTTCACTCTCCTTGAGATTCAAGTCCACTTTGAGAGCCCCATCTCAAATCCAAGCTTGAGAAGCATCATCCCAACCTTGAGCACATCTTCCCTTAGCAAGCATCTCTACTTCACTTGTTACTCTTGGAGATTTGTTCTCCTAGATTGGCTAGGTGTCACCCTAGAGCTCCCAAGATTGTGGTGAGCCTTGGAAAGTTTGTGAAGGTTGTGATTCGCCTCCGGAAGGAAAGGAATCAAGCAAGAAGAAGAAGAAAACCAAGTTTGACCTTGGTGGTCACTTGGGGAAGATTAGGGTTGAGAGGGACCCGGCTCTTTGTGAGCTCCTCAATAGAGACGTAGGAACCTCTTCGTGAGGGGTCCGAACTTCGGTAAACAAATCCCGTGTCTCTCTTGTGTTCTCTCGCTCGTTGTGTCTTGTTCTTTGTTCTTGTTTGGTGCTTGTGCTATATTTGGCCCGATCTACTTGTGTGTGCGTTGTCTATTGATTTCCTGCATGCACAACATTCCTAGGAGGTGGAGGAAACTTTCAATTCAAAGGGATTTGTAAGATTCCCTCCTTGCTTTCATTATCTCGTTTTCCCCTCAAGTCCATAACGGAAGTTCCGTCAAAGACGAAGTTCCGTCATTTGAGAGAAGTTCCGTGTTGGACTGACTAACTAGGTTTAAAGTGTTGTGATTTTCAGAAATTAGTGTAGCTTGCCTATTCACCCCCCCTCTAGGCAACTTTCAATTGGTATCAAAGCAGGTCTTCTCGGTAAGAGCTTAACCGCTTGAGAAGAAAAGATGTCGGGGAACATGGCGAATTCGAAGATGATCCGACCAAGAAAGGGGACACCCCTACGGACTTGAACCCCTTTGCCAAGGATGGCACAAGTGGTGGGAAGTTGGACACAAGGTACAACTTCAACTATAATGATGTGGCTAATGTGAATGGTGGTGGTAGTGGACGACTACCTTGGTTTGATGGAAAAGATTTTAGTTGGTACAAGCATAGGATGAAGATGTACCTATTATCAATTGGTCCACTCGTGTGGGAATTGGTTGAGAAAGGATATGTGATTGAGGATGAGGAGAAACACACGGTTATGGACAACATCAACATACATCGTAATGCACAAGCCGTGTCGGCCATGCTCTCGTCCTTGAGTGCTAAAGAGTACTCTAAAGTGTCCCGACTCGAGAATGCCAAAGCTATTTGGTACAAGCTGATTGCGGTTCATGAGGGAGTTGATGTGGTGAAGAAGTCAAGGATGCAAGTGTCGAAGAATCAATTCAACTTCTTTGTGATGAAGAAGGGTGAGGACCCTCAACAAACACATGATAGGCTCTTGGAAATTGTGAATGAGCGAAGGTCACTTGGAGATGACGTGAGCGAACAAGAAGTGAATCTCAAGCTTCTAATGTCACTAAGATTGTGGAACTCCAACCTTTGTACCATCATTGAAGAAAAGGAAGGATTTTATAGATTCTCCATGGATGAAGTGATTGGGAGAATTCTTGCTCACAAGAGCCGTGATGATGATGGAAAGAGAGTGAGTGTGCTAATTGGAGATGAGAGCACAAGTAAGCAAGATGTGGCACTCAAGGCCAAAAAGAAGGAAGTTGTGGAAGTAGACCAAATTGAGATTGAGGAAGACAATTAAGAGCTTGCTTTATTTGTGAAAAAGTTTGGCAAGTTCATGATCAACAACGGGTTTACCAAGAAGAGCTTTGACAAAGCAAGGACAAGAAGATCAACAAAAAAGTTCTACCATTGTCATGACCCGGGCACCTTATTGCGGAGTGCCCTCAACTCAATGGAAAGGAAGAGAAGAAGGAGAAGTTCATCAAGAAGAAGAACTTCAAGAGACCATTCAAGGGTCAAGCTCATATTAGCCAACAATATGTTTCCGATGATGATGATGATGATGATGATGAAGATGAAGAAGGAGGCATCGCCAATCTTGCCTATGGCCTAACACCGACCAAATCATCACTCTTCAACAACCCCACCGACGATGAGGATGACGCTCCCAAATGCTTCCTGGCCAAAGAAAACAAGGTACAAACTAAACTTCTTGTCAATTCCTCTAACCATGATAATGAGGAGGAGCTAGTCCCCTCGTTGCAAGATATGGTGAAAATGTTCGGGATAATGCAAGAGAAGGTTGAAGAGAGCGAAGAGATGGTGGACAAGCAAGAAAACATGCTTATCGAGAAGCTTGATGAGATTAAGGAGTTGAAGGCTCTCTTTGAGCAAGAAAGAAAGAAGAACGAGGAGTTGACTCTATGCCTTACAAAGGTAAACAAGTCAAATGCTAAACTTGAAGACATCAACCTCTCACTCCAAACAAAGTGTGAATCTCTTGAAGAGAATCACAAGTTGTTGGAAGGAGAGATTGAAGTCCTCAAGAGTAGCACATTGACTTATAAAAGCAAGGTCGAGAGAATACAATCCTCATCAAGCAAAGAATGTGCAAGATGTGAAGGTGTTGATATTGAGAACATTGCCACCGATAAGGTGACAATCAAGGATCTCACTAACAAGGTCAAGAATCTTCGAGAGAGCGGCTCAAATTGAGCTAGCTAAGAAAATTGTTAGTGAGGAAAGAAAGTTCAATGGCAACAAAGGCATTGAGTTCAAGGAGCAACCCAAGAAGAAATACAACAACAAGAGCAACAACATGAATCAACAAAAGCAAGTTGCTCAAGTTAAGCACGTGAAGAAGGCCAAGACAACACAAGAGCTCGAAAAAGAAGAGCTCACCCGTATCCTTCTATGTGTATGATCATGCAACATATGAGCTAACCCATGGTGCTCATGGGAGAGTAGTTGCAAGATTTGTTGGGCCGCACTATGCAAGATGGAATCCTTGTGTGTGGGTGCCCAAAAGTGTTGTTTCTAAAGTTAAGGGACCCAAGCAAGTTTGGGTGCCTAAATCTTGTGCTTAATTGTGTGTAGGGATACTCCTCGGGCGGTTCAATATGGGTGCTCGACATCGGGTGCTCAAATCATATGACCGGGGAGAAGAAGATGTTCTCCACGCTTGACAAAGACAATCTGCCAAGTGGGAGTATATCTTTTGGAAATGATCAACAAGGAAAGGTAATTGGTCGTGGTGGAATTCAAATCACCCATGACCTTTCAATTAGTAATGTGTTCCTTGTGAAAGGTTTATGGTACAACTTAATGTCCATATCACAACTTTATGGAATGGGCTTTAATTGTCTCTTTACCGATGAAGGCGTGACCGTCTTTAGAAAAGCGGATTCCTCAATTGCATTCAAAGGGTACTTGGAGGATAAGATCTATCTTGTTGATTTCACCAACAAAGAGGGTCCAAATCTAAGTGCTTGTTTGATAGCAAAAACCACTTTGGGTTGGTTATGGCATCGCCGACTAGCTCATGTTGGGATGAGGAATCTACATAAGCTTCTAAAGGGTGGCCACGTCGTTGGACTGAAGGATGTTGCTTTTGAGAAGGACAAAGTGCGCATGTCAAGCCGGAAAGCAAGTTGGAGCCAACCATCCATCCAAGACGATGATGACGACGACAAGACCATTGGAGATGCTTCACATGGACCTCTTCGGACCGGTCACATACCTAAGCATTGGCGGTAACAAGTATGGCCTTGTCATTGTTGATGATTATTCCCGTTTCACTTGGGTATTCTTTTTGAAGGACAAAAGTGAGACACAAGGTGTTCTAAAGAGCTTCTTGAGAAGAGCACAAAATGAATATGATGTAAAGATCAAGAAGATTAGAAGTGACAACGGCACCGAGTTCAAGAACACACAAGTCGAGGAGTACCTAGATGAAGAAGGTATCAAGCATGAGTTCTCGGCACCATACACTCCACAACAAAATGGTGTAGCCGAGAGAAAGAACCGTACACTCATTGAGATGGCAAGAACCATGCTTGATGAATACAAGACTCTCGACACTTTTTGGGCCGAAGCCATCAACACCGCTTGCCATGCAACCAATCGATTGTATCTTCACAAGATATTGAGAAAGACACCTTATGAGCTTGTTACCGGTAAAATTCCTAACGTGTCGTATTTCCGTGTCTTTGGGAGCAAGTGCTTTATTCTTAACAAGAAGCCAAGGTCTTCCAAGTTTGCTCCAAAGACCAATGAAGGTTTCTTACTTGGGTACGGATCAAATGTGTATGCATACCGGGTTTTCAACAAAGCCACCGGCATTGTTGAGATCACGCGTGATATAACATTTGATGAATCTAATGGCTCTCAAGTAGAGCAAGTTAATCCAAGTGATGTAGGTGATGAAGCTCCTTGTGAAGCAATAAGAAACATGGCAATTGGTGAAATAAGGCCACAAGACCCAACTCAAGTGCAAGGTGATCAATCTTCTCCAAGTCAAGATCAAGATGTTCCACAAGATCCATAAAATGAACAAGATCAAGGTGGTGGCCAAGATCATGGTGACGATCATGATCAAGGCAACAACCAAGATCAAGAACAAGATGGTGCAGGTAATGATCATCAAGATGTAACAACCCTACATAATAAGCATGCATTCCATGTCATCCATGATCATGTCATCATGTGCATTTGGAAAATATTTAATTTTGTTAAAGAAAATGCACATAAAATATCAAACTAGTTAGACATTAAAGGAAAGGCTTAAAAAGAATTTAAATAAAAGCAAATTATGGTGTTTAACATTTTCTATTGATTAAACACAAAAATAAACAATTTCTGAAGTTGCTACCAATTTATTTCATTTTGTAAAAATGTCTACGAGAAATAATGAAAGTTTCTCTTTTAAATTTAAACATGAATTTTTAATCGGAAAAATATTTGGAAGTGGAACATGGACCTAAAAAGAAAAGTGCTTAAAATGTTTTCAGTTCCATCCCTGTATTTTTTGTAAAATTTTTTGAGTACTAGAAATGCGATTTTGAATTAAACTAAAACAGGGGGGTGTTTTTGTAAAAAGATCGGACCTGGCCCAATGGCCATTCTCTTCTCCCTCACCGCACCGCCTCACCACCGCCTCCACCGCCCCGCTGCACCCCCGGCCGCGCGCCTCTCGCTCCGCGGCTGCCACGCAGCAGCTGCTCGCCACCTCACCCTCGGACCAACCGGGATAAGACCCCAACCTCGAACTCCCTTTCTCCCTCTCTCGGTTCTCTCTTTTGAACTCCGACACCCCGCGCCCCTCCTGCCGTTCGCCGTCCGGCCGCCTCCAGCCCCTCCCCAACCCAGCCCAGACTACCAAAAGCTCCGCACGCATATCCTTCAACTACCCATGGGCTTCAATCGTGCTCGTCTGCGTTGAGTCCGGAGAGTCGGCGCGAGCTCCCCGAAAGGCCGTCACCCGGGTCGCCATGGCCGCACCTCCAAATTTGGCCCGACCAGCGAGCCGTCTCGCCCTTTCTTTCTTCCCGGGGGTACACCATGGGTTACTCCACCTTCTAGTGGACACCACTTCAAGATTCCCGGGCAAGCTCACGGCAATTTCGCCCTTTTTCCTCGGCTACGGCGCCGCCGCCTCTACCTCCGCGGTGAGCTCCGGGTTTCATCCGTCCCCAAGAGCCACCACCGGCGTGCCGCTCTTGCCCGTGTTCCCGGGACACTCCAGCCACAACCCGTTCGTGTTTTGGTCAATCTAAGCGAGCTCTAGCCGCCGCCGAAGACTCCTAACCGCAGTTCCTCGCCGCCGGTATGCTGTCCGGCCATCCCGACCCGGTGGACCCCACACTCTACTTCCCGTGTCGCGAGGAGTCTCTAGAGCCACTCCCCTCGTTGTTTCCCCTCCTCCCGCGCCACTCCGGCGAGCCGCCGCCGGACTCCGCCGCTCTGTCACCATGGCTGGCCGATCCGAGCCTCGGTCCAGGCCGCACGCGCGAGTCATGGGCCGCCTGCCCATGGGCCCGATCGAATTTGGCCCAAGTGAGTCTTTCCACTTGTTTGCGAATTTAATTAATTTCAGATTTTTATTCAAACTTCAAATATTCATAGAAAATTCCACAAAAATCAGAAAAATACCAAACAAAGTTCATTAGATTCATAAAATTATTTTCTATGTGATTATGTATTCAAATGCCTATTTTGAGAAATCATAATTTCATAGTTTAATTAATTCCCTTTCTTTAATTAAGGTAATCTATTATTTTATGCTAATTATTATTTGATTTTGAGAAATAAATTTCTTTAAAAATTAGAGATACTGCAGACGAAAGTTTTTGTTAAGTTGTTTTCCAAAATTGAACATAAACACCGTCATTTCATGTGATCCCAAATTATTATCTTAAGTGCTATCACATGTCCTTAAGCAATTATTAATTGTTGATCTATAAGCATGATTAATTACTAATGAATGCACCTGGTTAATTGTTAATTAGTGAATAAGATTAATGATTAATTATTAATTAATGACCCCGATTAAGTATTAATTAACGAGCATGATTAATTGTTAATTGTTAGTTGTTAATTACTGAACATAATGAATCAGTAATTGTTGGTTAATGAACATAATTAACAAAAACCTTTGCATAATCATATCATCTTCATTCATGCATGCATGGTTGTGATTCGCGGTGTATTGTTGGTCGACCTAGGTTCCGAGGTGATCGAGGTTCCGTCCGAGGTCGAGAAAGGAGACGGAAGCTTCGAAGTCGACCGAGCACATCGAGGAAGCTAACCCCGACTCGAATCAAGGCAAGCCCCGGTGCATCCCACCTATGATTTAAAAGTCTTTTCTTTTATCACGGTTAATGAGTCGTGATTGTGCATTAGGTTATTAGGAATTGCTTGATACCCTAGATGCATGAGTAGGACTCCTATGAGTTATTACCTTATCTTTGGTATGAAGAGTTCGATAAGCTGCTAAGCTTATGTCATAGGGAATCGATAGAAGTCGAGTGGTGGCATACACTACTCGCGAGATATAGGATAATGAGCTGGTTCAATGTTTATACTAAGAAGAATGAGAAGAGAAAGATGAGAGTGGAAGTGAAGATGTTAATAAGCTCGAGACCAGGACGGGCCCCGTAGGAGAAAGGGAAAAGACGGAGTTAAGGTCTTGCAAGGTGGTAGCCCCGTATGAGTCGGTCAAGGACCGTACCGTTGTCGGCTTAGTTGAACAAGTTTGAACGTACCGCACTACATGCTTGGTATCATGGGCCTAGCAAGCTGATGTACCCTATCGCCCCGGAGATGTAGCGTAGCCAACTCTCTTTTGTCGAGCTGTTAGTGAGAGGTTAGTCTCACGGGAGGGAGATGGGTCGGCCACGAGGAAAGTCGTGGAGTCGCCATACTCCGGGGAGTTGGAAATGGCTAGTCTTACGTCGAGTGCTAGCGGGAAAAGTTGTCGTATACGATCGGTGTGATGCGTATACGTCGTGTAGTCGGGTTTTGCCAGCTGGTATAAATCGATTCGAATCGCTGTCCCTCGCAGTAATGAGTACCGCTTGTTTAGCTCGTCAAATCGTAGTAATCAACTGGAAGATGAAGATGAGAAATGAAAGGAATGTTGATCTATTCGATCTTTTCTTGCAAACTTGATTGCAGTAGTTGTAGACTGCAAAACCTTGTTCTCTATTGAACTTAACTCGAGCTAAAACTTGAAAGTAAGGATCAACCATTAGTGTTGTTTTCGCAAAAGAGTCAACTCCACAGACGGAAAGCCTTTGCATTCTAGGCGTCGGCCTTAGCGTGCTCGTTGACTGAGTCAGTCTTGCTGAGTATTAGAATACTCGGGGTTTGCTCGCTATAATTTTAGGGCAAGCGTCGTTCTTCCACGATCGTTACGGTAGCTGTCCGGAAGAGGAGCCGTGTTCCGAGGGTGGTTCCCTCAAGTGGGAACAGATCCCGACGTCCTGAGCGAGGAGGATCGTGGTGTACGACGGGCTCGGTACATCACGCTAGTGGTCTTTTGTTGTAAAGTACAAGTTTCCGCTGCAAGACTCGTAGGTTGTTAAACTTCATTAATGTATTATGCTTCCGCTGTACAATGTTTGTATTTCAAAAACCTGGTTGTATTATACCCTGATGTATATATTCTAGCTTGTATGAGATGATGAACTGTTGTAACTCGCTGCGTCGAGTGTTCCCCTGTACCGAGTCCTGGGTATC